>LPNX010615842.1:550828-576179 GCA_001517045.1 Pseudotsuga menziesii
GATAAGGCGGCCTTGTTTACTCTCTCAAAACAAGATATAATCTGCATCTGCAAGATTAATGAAGGTGATTTGATTCCTTGAGTTCATGGATATTGATGTTTTTTGTATTTCTACTATCTTGTTGTTGATTATGCTTGCTTTGTATTGAACTAAACATTAATCTATCTTGTTCCAATTGAGCTGGGAATTTTTGTCATTTCAGGGTATTCTATATTAGATATGAAAAATATTGTCAAGGATGCGTTAAATATGAGACCACTTAGAGAAGCCTTAAGGAATGCATTGGCATTGCTAACTTAAAAAAAATTGGACACGAGGTTAGTTATGTTCTAGGTTAGAACATTTGGAAATGAATTTGTATGCCCCAAATAGTTTATCTTTCTTGCATTGAGTTTATCCCTCCTAGCAATGGGATTGATAAGTTAGCTCTCATAATAGTTTCTTATAAATGTGTTTCTTTGCTTGCAAGATTTTAAGAATGAATTGCAAGAAGTAAGACCTTCACTTTCCCAAAATGAAATCAAAATCTATGAAGAGTGGAATCAACAATTTGTTAGCCTTTTAGTGTAGTTGTTAGACTAAGAAATTATGTAAGGAGTGGTTTTTGGTCATATTCTTGTAAGAAACCATATTTTCGATTCTTCATAGCACTCCTATTTTGTTACTTTACCGAGTCCAGTTTTTTTAGAGAATAATAGATATTTTAGAACAAAATATCTTTGCTTGATCTAACATGTTTGAGTGCCACTGGGAAGTGTTCCTATAGTTGGGATCCTCAAAATTAATTTATTTCACTTTTATAAATTGAGTCTTTATTTGCACTGACCAACTTTGACCTACCAGGCTAAAGAGTTTATTCGCAATGCAATATCTCTTGCTAATAAGCATTTGAAATGAATTGTTATAATAAAACGAGTGATAGGAAAAATGGATTCAATACAAATGATTTCAGGGATTTCCACAAGGAAGTATGCATAAGAAAAAAAGTGATCTCTATCAAATATTTATAATCAAAGGATGTTAATTCAAACATATCTGAGAATGGTTTCTTGCAATTTCTCTTATGTGTAATTGTATCATATTGGTTTGTGGTATTCCTTTTGAAGTGGACCTATATTGAGATATATTACAAAATATATCATGCAACATATTTACACGTTATCTCCAAACATCTGAAATGACTTGTACACATGTAAGGTGTGATTGCAACACTATAACAAACAACAATAAATATGCCTAATGTCTAGCTAAGGAATGTGACACTGATAACATTTTATTTTCATTGAAGAATGCCAACACCTGATATTCCAGAGAATCAAGGCATGACCAAGAATGTTTCCATTCAACCAATACATAGTCAAAGTTGGATCCCAAGGAGAAAGTGTCACAAAGTGATATTTGAACTCGGATAGGGGGGATAACAACATTCCTCCCAACCACTTGATCCACACTCAATTGAAATGACACTCAGATCTTGATAGTGTTGATTTGCAAGAATGCATTTCTGTGATTTAGTCATATACCCTATTATTCTTTAGGAGTGCCAGTAAAAAAGGTTTTGCATTTTAGATAGTGAAATAAATTGTTTGTTTGTTGTAATTTCCATGTTGTCTAGTTATGCACTTAGGAAATTACTCTCACTTATGAATACCCGCATTTGCAATTTATGGACTCAGGAAATCACTTGCACTCATGAATAATACCTACACTTTTTAGTTATACACTCAAGAAATTACTCACACTTTTTGGTGATTTTTTAAGAAAATTAATATTATGATACAAAATCGGGGTGATAGTTTTTGGAAAAAAATATAAATTAGTCAAATGGAAAATAGGCATGACTACTCTTTTACTTACTTATGGACTATAAGGATCCTAAAATGGCTTGTATGTTTTTGTTCGCTATGAAATTGGAGGTAGAGTCTCTCAAAAAAACGATAAAAGGACACTAGGATCTACTATATTGATTATGGATTTTCTAGATAGATGCTCATATAAACAAATACATTCAACTTCTAAAATTCATGTTTACTTCTAAAATCAAAGTTTCTAAGATTTTGTGCCAATTTTTTTTAGGTGAATGAGGAACTTCATGCTTAAGACAGAAATGACAACTATTGCTTTTGCATCGGGACTACAACTCCTGACACTCTGGAACGTCATAAACTGAAGTTGCCAAAGATCAGAACTGTAAGATTTACTAGAGAAAACCCTAGAGATTCTGGCTGCATCAAAAGAGAAATAGATCAAGTTGGAAAGAAATCATTCTTTGCATCAGATGGAATCACGAGTACACATTCCATAGATAAGGGGGATGCTGGTAAGCCTTTAAGAAGAGAAATTGTGCATGAAATTAGTCATGCATTGTCTTTTGAGGAAGATGAGGAAGATAAGTCATTATGGCAAACAGTAAATCCTCTGCTATGAGGTAGATGCTCATACACTGAACCCTTATTTAGTATTGATGATGGAATTTCATATTCTTAGTTTGTTTTTCTAATGTTCATTGACAAGAGATTATTTAATGTAGTCTACTGCTTGTTTTATTATGAAGATAGAAGTATTTAGTTATAGTATATCATCTATGACCTTAATGTTATCATAGTTTGTCAAATTCTTTTGGGACTGCAGTATGTAGAGTTTGCTACAGTAAATAGTTATTAGAGAGAACGAAACTATATTTATTCTAACAACATTGTTCGTGATATTTCCTGTATTAGTCTGGGTATTTATCTCTTGTTTCCTTAAACGAGGTCCACATTCTTTATTGCAATTGTTGTAGCAACATCGACAGAATTTAAAAATTATTGAATGTTCTTTGTTTTGATGAGAACTCATGTGCAATACAAATAATGCCTCTATTATTATTTGATTTCGAATGCAGTCATTCATTTACTTGTTTATGTTTGTAGCAATGTAACACATGGATGAGTCTTTTTTTTTCGAAAGAAAAAAGCTTGACTTTCATTGAGAATCAAAGGGCATCAGAAATACATCCCGACACTGGGGCATTGTCCAACATATCAAAATATGTACTCCGCCATACACACAGCCAAATACAACCTTACAAAAGAAGAAAAAAGGTAAAAATGTGCATCTCGACCATCCAAAGGACTAGAGATCTCCCAAATGGAAGAGACAACCCGAAACACGACCTCACCAAATCACATTCTCGTAAGAGGATTGACCATCCAGATCAATTGTATTTTATATTTGAACGATGCAAATACAATAAATTTCACTTGAATCCCCACAAGTGTGTGTTCTGTGTCAAGTCAAGGAGATTTCTCGGATTCATTGTCTAAAATAGAGGCATTCAGGTGGATCTGTTAAAAGTTGAGGCCATTGTAAATCTACCTCCTCCTCGTTCTATCAGGAAGCTTCAGAGCCTACAGGGAAAGTCCAATTTTCTTCAACTTTTCATTGTAAACTATGCTAAGATAACTAAGGGTTTCACGCGCTTACTAAAACAAGACACCCGATTTGTATGGGATAAAACTGCACAACTCACATTTGAGGCATTGAAGAAAGCTTTGTTGTCGGCACTATTATTGCATCCGCCAGATTACTCTAGGGATTTTATATTGTATATGGCTGCGTCTGATTTGACCATAGGGGTAGTCTTAGTCCAAGAGGATGATAACCTTCAAGAGCATGTCGTTTACTATCTTAGCCGTGCTTTAGACAAACCTGAACTCCGGTACTCCCATGTCAAAAAGTTGGCCTTAGCAACTGTTTATGCTATTCAGAGGCTACGTCACTACATCTTACTAAGGACTACAACGGTAGTGGCATATGTTAATCCTTTCCAATATGTTTTGTCCTGACGGATAGTTGGAGGCAAATTCAACAAATGGATAGTCATTTTCCAAGATTTTGACTTGGATTTTCAGTCCGCCAAATCTAAACAATCCTTAGTTTTTGCTGATCTTATTGCAGAATTTCCAGTAGATGAAGATGTAGCTATTGAAGAAGACTCATTCCCAAATGAGCACATTTTCTTGATTTCCACCTCTCATCCCTAGTATGGAGATATACTTATCTATCTCCAGACTTTAAAGTATCCTGTAGCTTTCTCACGGGAAGAGCGACGTAAACTACGCCTGCATGCCAAGAACTACCTCATCATAGGAGATACTTTTTACCGTAGAGGGGTAGATTCTGTTTTGCGTTGATGTCTTACCCGTGAGGAAGCAGAGATTGTCCTGAATGATGCCCATAGTGGAGCATGTGGGGGTCATTAATCCGGGTTAGCAATGGCCCAAAAGATATTACGTGCCAGTTATTTCTGGCCCATAATCTTTAAAGATTGTGTGGAAGCAATGAAGTGTTGTTATCCTTGTCATCTTTATACCAGAAAAATGCGATCACATCTCGCTTCATTATTTCCCGTCATCTCAGTGGGCCCCTTCATGAAGTGGGGGATTGATTACATGACGTGTAACCCAGCCTCGGTTGGGGGGCACAAATATATCATTGTCGATGTGGACTATTTTACGAAATGGGTAGAGGCAATGCCCACCTTTAAAGCTGACGGGGAAACTACAGCTTTCTTCGTGTTCAATCAAATTATTGCACGATTCGGTATACCTAAGGTGATTGTCACTGACCATGGAAGTCATTTTTAGAATAACATGATGACTGAACTGACCACTATGCTAGGATTTAGACAAGAACATTCATCTTCATTCTATCCTCAAGCAAATGGTCAGGTTGAGGCTGTTAATAAAACTTTGAAGACTATCCTCAAACGTACTATAAATGCAGCACATTCCAACTGGCATATGATTCTATATCTTGCACTTTGGGCATCGGACTAATCTAAAAACTGTTATAGGGTTTTCACCTTTCCAACTCGTCCATGGAGTGGAAGCTGTTACCCCGATTTAATGTGAAATCTCGTCTTTAAGAATTGCTATTCATGTGTTACATGATACGGATGAGCTTGAAGAACGTCTATTACATTTAGAACACATTGATGAACATCGTAGAGATGCACTGACAGCAAACCAAACTCATAAAAATAGGGTTAAAAGCCAATATGATAAATCAGTCAAGCCTCGAATTTTCTCTGAGGGAGAACTTGTTTTGCTCTAGGACCAAGACAAAGAACCCCTGGGGGTAGGAAAGTTCAGGTCTATGTGGTTAGGACCTTATATCGTGTCGAAAGTATTAAAGAAGGGCGCATATGAATTGATAGATTTCGATGGGAATAAGCTGGCTGAGCCTAGAAATGGGCTCTACCTGAAAAAGTACTATGCTTAGACTTAGCACTTTTTCTTGTATTTTATTGTATGTATTTTTATGTACACTAGTTCGTCGGTTTGTGTTTTTTATACCATCTGCTGGTTGCTTCAGATGTCTTTCGAGAGGTTCGTAGGTTTTGTTGATGGCGCCAGTCACCACACTTGTAATTTAGCTTCGGCTACATGGGTCATTTATTCACCCTCAGGACAGTTATTTGCCTCAGGAAGCGCTTGCTTAGGTCCTACTTTCAATAATGTAGTTGAATATAGGACCGTCATTGAGCTTCTATGGGATGCTTTGTCACGTGGTATCACTCAGCTGGAAGTCCGACTGGACTCTCAACTGGTGGTTTCCTAGCTCAATCGGGCTTATCAGGTGCGGAACCCTATTCTATTACATCAGTTTATGCAAGTTAGGTTATTGGAAAGGCATTTTGAGTTCATTACATTCAATCGCATTCCAAGGAATCAAAATTCATTAACTGATGCATACGCTAATTACATCTTGGATTGGAATTTAACACATTTTCCATAAAAGTATACAACAAACACATAAAAAACATTTGTAAATAAACCAACAAATATATGTGTGTGTGTGTGTGTGTGTGTGTGTGTGTGAATATATGTTCATATAGATAGGTCGAGTCTCTGATCCTTAGATCCAATCATAACTGTATAATATACAAAAAACATACAAAATATGGATCATAGTCCATCAAATGCCCCTAGATCTAAGCTAGACCACCCTGGTCCCCTCGGTCACCCTGTACTCTGGCTTCTTCATCCTCCTCGAATTTAGCAGCCTCAACAGCAAGCCTATGTATACGAATATTGCTCTGGATACCCGCCTCAGAAGGCGTATCCAGTCAGGTGGTACACCAACCACGAACTCCTACATGATGGCTGGGATGTTCTCAATCTGTAAGGTGGGTACTCTCTGGGTAATCTTGGCCAGCTTCCCAAGATAGAACGCACATACATGCGTGGATTCCCTTCATGGAGGACTGGTCATATCTGCATTTTGACATTTTAAAAGGATTAGAAATCTTATACATATGTATATATCTCTACTTTTAAAATTCATAAAAAATTTAAAATTTGAAAATAAAATTACCTAACTCTCCCCATGCTCCTCCTGGAGGGAGGATGAGATCAACATCACCACGGAAATCCATTCCAACATATGGAAACTGCTCCAAAGCTAGCAACTGTCACTCCCACCAAAAGCAGAAGTGATCATCATAGACACTCTGCACAGATCCACCACCTCCCTGGCGGAGGAAAATATCTCCCCACCTGCTCAGCCTGGCTTGATGAGGAGAACGAACTAGTAGTGGCACTGTAGGACTCAATCCCGACACTCGCTCAAAGAAGAAGGCTACTAGTATACTGGAATACCCAAAAAATTTCCTCTTGCCTCTTTTGCAATCAAAGAGTTGTTTTCTCATAATCGGGATCACTCCCGAACACCAGTCATATAAGGCTCCCTACATACAATCCACTGCTAGTCTCATCTGGTTCCAAGTTGCAATTTGAAGTGATGACGACCCTGCAACCCTCACTATAGTACTCGTCACCACCTGTAAAGGAAGGTCACGTATGTGAACAATAGGGATGCAGCTACCCCTCTTTTGTGTGCCTGGTGCACAGTATATATCAATATAGTTCTGTGCACTTAGAGGGTCACCACCTCTGCCTATGCCTTCCAAGTTTACCGGAGCTCCCTGTCGTGATAGACCAGTAATGAAATAGACATACTCAGAGTAATCTCCAAGGACTCACCTTGAAAGTCAAACATGCCCAAATCATGATCCCAATAATTTATCAAGAACTCTAAGAGGTGGACATTGGCTCACATAGGTGAGGTACAGAAAAACTTCAATAACCCACTTTGATGTAAAATATTCACAGTGGGGGCATCTTGAAGAGCTTCTTGGTCCATGTCTTCATGCTCTCGCTCCCTCCACTCAAGCACCATCTTTCAACCTAATGAACAAGCAATTTCAAACCTTAGTTTCATATAAAATTTTGGAATTTTGACCCTACATATTCTTTTTTCCACCTCACGCAGCGTACGCGACTGTCTTTTAAGGCAGGTCACGCCGTACTGTACACGACTGTCCTTCGGGCAACTAGCGTACAGAATGCGTGTACACGACTTTTAACATATCAAACCTGTGTACACAACGTTGCTTTTTGAAGGTGCCTAAAAATATGAAATTCGGGCTCAATTTTAATAATTGCTTGGATCAAATGAAAGGGCATGGAGTGTAGTATTACCTGACACATGCAGATTTGGAAATGGTCCACCAGATTGTTCACACCGAGCAATTAAAGGTAGAGGTACAAACTTGTCTTCTATGGTTAAAAATCCAAATGGTGAGTTTTATTTATGTTTCGAACTATTTATAGAAAATTTATTTTTCAAGTGGTTTTTTTCCCTATAGTTCATAATTTATAAACTAATACCATATTTTATTTTCCATGTGATAGGTATGTCATCATTTTTAAAAGTGTTTTTGCTCATATAGGATGGTTTTGGTCGCTTCATATGCACTCCACATCTATACGTACTCCATCTTAAACCTAGCATTAAAATTTTTTCCACGGACTATGGTATTTTTAACCATTAGTTCCTTGTCTTTACCATTGTTCTTTCGTGGATAGGATCTTCCTCCTATGAATATCCTCATTTAGAACCTATTTATTGTCTTTTGATACTCATACTGCAGCTGTCATTGGTTCAAGGGAATCGTTTTAGCTATTTTTCACGCCAAATTGAGCCTCATTTGGTCTCTTTTTACAAGTTGTCCCTTTATAGGACTCCCCGCCCTTATGGAGTTTCATTAGGCCTAGGTCTAACTCCTTAAAAATAGACTTGACTACCGAGTAAACTTGTCCATTCAAGCTCATTAAGAATACGTGAATGGGCATCCACATTGGTGGTAGGTTATCTCTTTCTTGGACCATGTGGAATAATACGAGAAAGGATCACTCTCTTTTCTTTGGAATTGATAAGAGTATTCTCAGGTACATGTTTATCACTTTTCCAGACCTGAGGGACTAAACTTACAGAAAAGGAACTCCTGGTATGAGCTGAGTTTTCTTTTTTTCGTGCTTTGGACCTAAACATGAAAAACATTCCGAGTGTACTTAGTGTCTTTGTCATGCTCGTTAAAGACCAAGAACAAATCATCGAGTTTATTATTGTAAGCCCCATTTCTTGTACTCAAATGGATCTTTCTGAGAAATCTTGCTTTCCTTCACACTCATAAAACTCAAGCTATATGCTGCTCTCGAAGGAGCGTTGGGTAGGTGGTAATTTAACCTTTTTTGGACCTCCTTGACTAAGTACGAAAAAGGTTCACCTTTTCTTCTATGGAAGTTAAGAGAGTTCTTTTGTGGTATGTTTTATACTGTTTCGGCCTCAGGAGACTAAATTGGACGAAAAATGACCCCCCTGGAGTTTTCTTTGGAATTTTCAGACTCTCTAAATATTAAAATACCGAGTGAGCATGTACTAGTTCAGGCTCATAAAATCCACGAATCAGTGACACTATCAAGCATTATTCCCTCTTCTCTGCAAGCTTGTTAAAAAATGAAGAGAGATCCGAGTTGACTTTCCTGGACTTGTTAAAATTTAACAAGGAAGGTAAGGAAGAAGTTTTCTTTTGGTTCTCAGTTAGTGGCAGCATGTCATCCTTGAACAAAGCACTCTCTGTTTTTTCCGATACTCATGTCTCAGTGTTCAGTTTTCAGTTCAGCTATTACTTCGAGTTTCTTACTCCTCCTCTTGTCAATTTTACCTGGGGAATCTGATCATTTCTCCTACATGACATATAAGTTTAGTTGTTCTATCTGTAAAGTTAAAAAGCTACCTTGGGTCATCTCTGTGTCATGCTCACTGTTCAAGGACTTAACCCTGTGTCTGATCTATATCCCGATTCCACCATTGTCGTATATGTTACTACTTGTGTCTCCCTTCCTTTACCCAGTTCCTAGTCACTCTTGTGATCCGTTGGAGGATTTATTGCCTTCCTTATCACAGTATGGTTCCGCATTAGCACCTCCTGATGACGACGACCAAGAGTTTTGACGATCGTACCTCAGGATTCACTTTCATTATTGGTGAATTCCTTTGCTTCAGTTGTCGATTATCACCTATTGATTGACAATCTGTTGAATCCGCTCCATGTTCGACTTCAAAAACATATATTCACATGGCTTGGATTGTACTCGTTCTTTGGGATTGTTTATGAAGACCTTAGTTTCACATCCATGGACTAAGTTGCGCAAGATTATGTTGTAGTTACTTACACAGCTTCCCGATCTTTGAAGACTCATCATTTATTGTATATTGTGGCTTTGATCCACCTTTGTAATATACGTGGTCTTGTACCCATACTATATGATGTACTCAAATATTGTAAAGGAGCTAGTGTTCCAGTATATTGAACATAGCATCCTCAGATATGACTTTGTATATGACATTATTATGTATTTGTTTCAGGTACTACCTCTACTCCATTGGACTTCTGAGTTCTCCAAAGATAATGATTATAATGTATTTCAGCCATCGCTTCTCTCTGACCTCACACATTAGGGGGCATCTGTTATCAACCCAAATGGCACTTTTTCGTCTGAGTGCTGACAATTCATCATGTTGGCACACAAAAGGACATTTCAGGATTGAAGTTTTCCAAAACACTATAGATGGGCATGACATGAGATGCATTTACCTTTCAATCAGCTTACTACATTATTTTTCTAAGTGTGGATTGGCATATGTGACTATCTTCATTGAAACTCGCGTACATACACAACTATCCTCGTTGACTACTCGCATATTGTACGCGACTATTCCCATTGCAACCTGCATACAGATCTATACGTAGGTTTCCCTTAGAGCAACTCGCGTGTCATACGCGGGTTTCCAGTATCAATAATCACATACACATCCATTCGACATTAAAAAATATAAATCACGATTAATGGAGATTAGTTGAGCCCTAATCATTAACCATATCAATTGTCTCAACCTCCTCAACCTTCGAAACTGCTCTATTTCCCAAAGTATAAATAGAGGCCTTGGGGAGGGCATTAAGGAATCAATTTTGAAGAGCAAAGTTATGCTGGTGGTATATCTTCAGAAGTCTTGGAGGAGCAGAACTCAGAGTCCTTTGGTTGCAGAGGAGTCCTTGTCTCAGGCGTTAGGTTGTACACTTATCTCATTCGCTGATTGTTAATAAAGAGAATTCTTCTTCCAACATTATGTTGAGTCTCTTTCATGTATTAGGGTTTGATGAATATATTTGATTAAGCACTATATATGTTGTTTATCTAACCTACTATATATACGTGTATAAGATTGTACTTGGAGAATTTTCTCTTTGCAGGTGAAGGAGGTGCATCCCTGAAAGCTTTGGAGAGAAGCAGAGTGGAAGAAGATAAAGCTTGGATCAACTGTTGGTAATTGGGTGAGTCCAATATTTCTTCCTATTTCTTTTCTGCAATTAACTAAAGCTAATTGTCTCCAAGTTTTAGAAGTAAGTTGGTAACCCCAGACCCTAGGTTACAAGGGTGTTTATTCCTGAACAACAATCTTGTCACCAATTGGAATGGATAAGGATTTTACAATCAAATCATAAACCAAGGCAGCCTAGACATTCCCATCTTTCTTATTATGAGCCCATAATAATGAGTTTGCTGCAGAATTGAGACAAAATCTGCCCCGTTCCAAACTCTGTGTAAACTTCCCGTGCATCTTTCCATGGACCACCAATATCCAGGTCCTCTGCCAAGAACCAATATCCATGGGTCCCCATTAAAGTATTTTGAGCCTGATGGAAAGTGGCAATATCGTAATCTAAAAGGTATTCATGAAGTTCGCATGGGATAAAAGAGTGAGATGCAGAGCCAATAATCGGGTCAGTACCAATAAGGATGTCCTGACAGTTACCAACATTCCAAGCCAAACATCTACCAAGCAAAGAAAGGGTATTTAGAAATCCATTCCAGAAAATAAAGGAGCCTCTTACAGATAATTTTTTTCCTTGAGCCATGTAACCACATATCCCTTTTTTAAGTATTTATCCATGATTATCTGATTCCAAATGCCACTACTGTGAAGGACCATCCAAAGGATTGTAAGTCTCAAAGCAATACTGAACCAACTCAAATTTTTAATACCCCATCCACCTGAGTCTTTGGGCCTGGAAAGGAGCTGCTAGTCCACCAAGTGGTATTTGTTGTTGTCCTCCAAAGAGCCCTAAAGGATAGCAAAGATTAGATTCCTGAGCCTAACCTGAATAGAAATAGGAATTGGCGCCAGGGCCATCTAGTAAACAGGCATGCTTGACAGAACAACTCGAATCAGAAATAGTCTACCTCGCTGTGAGAGGCACTTATGAGCCCAATGATTGATTCTCCTTTCAAAGTTTTGAACCAGCTAGAACCAGTCTTTCACCTTATATCCAAGGGCTTGATAAAGTATCCTAGATACTTGAAGCCCTTTGAGATATGTTCCATCTTATATGGTAAGGAACGAGAGATACTAAGTAAAGTTCCCACATCCATATTAATAAAGAGAAACCCAGACTTTTCCACACTGATGCACATTCCAGAAGCCTTGCAGAAAGTATTAAATATTACCTCAAAAACCAACCATTCTTCAATAGTTCCAATACCAAGGAGTACAACATCATCCACAAACAAGAGATGAGTTAGGGCCAGGGAAGAAGACATTTTTATACCTCTGATCAAGACCTTTTCCTTTGCATCCTTAATCAATAAGTTGAGAACTTCTATTATAAGTATGAATAGGAGGGGAGATAAGGGGCAGCCTTGCCTCATACCCCTTGAAGTAGTAAAGAACTTTGAAGGAGTTCCATTAACCAACATAGAAAAGTTGGTTGATGAGAGGCGGCCCATAATCCAATTCACACCTTGCAAAGGTACCCCAATCTAAAGCAAGATAAGTCTGAGAAAGGACCAGTTAACCCTATCAAAGGCCTTTACTAAGTCGAGCTTAAGGATAAGAGCACTTCTATGTTTTGTCTTGACTAAATGAAGGACCTCCTGAGTGATACCAATGGGCTCAACTATTTGCCTATTCTTGAGGAAATCGAACTGCTCCTGAGAAATAGAGATATCCAAGTGAGGCTTTAACCTGAGGGCAATGATTTTTGTAATGAGCTTGTATACCAGGTTACACAAAGAGATGGGTCTAAACTCTGCAAAGGAGACATGTTTATCCTTTTTTGGGAATCAGGGAAAGGAAGGTAGAGTTCAAGGAGGGGGTGACCCTACCAGAGAGCCTTGATAATTCCATCGCATCCAGCAAGTCCCTTCCAATCAAGTCAAAGAACTCAAGGAAAATTTCCACAGGCCATCCGTCCGGCCCATGACTTTTGTCCTTCTTGAAAGTCTTAAGGCCCCCCTCTATTTTCCCAATGGAAACTTCCTTAATAAGGCTGTCAGCCCCCTCTTTAGTGAGCATAGATGTGAAAAGTTTAATTACCTTGAGCTGTGCCAAAATGCTTGACTAATTGTCATCCTTGAAAATCTGAGAGAAATGTTTAATACCGAGATCCTTCAGATTACCCTCATCATCCACCAAGTTATCCTCATCATTTTAAGTTCCCATATAGCATTCTGATTCCTGCGGCCTGATGCAATAGGGTGGAAATATTTACTATTAGCATCACCTTACACTGCCCAGAAAGTTCTACTCTTAAGCTGCCAAGTGAGCAGCTCTTGTGCCATCAAATTTTTCTTTTTCAGTCTGAGATCATTCAAAGTCATCTAGTCATCTTGTGAAAGTATGCCCGAGGATGAGGAAGTCAACAGAGACATGATTTCAACATCCAACCTGAGAGAGTCCTTTTCCATCACAGAGGATTTGCTTTTGGTCCAAGACTTAACCTCACTCTTAAGCATTCTAAGCTTTTGAGACAAAGAATCCATTTTACCATTAGCTTCTAAGGACTACAACATGGGCCAAGCCCTAGTTACCATTTGAGAGAAATCCTGATCCAAGAGCTAGGCTCGGTTAAACTTAAAGGGGTAGTTATGATCCCTATCCTTTGACATCCATTCAAGACAAATAGGAAAGTGGTGTGAAATGTCAGAAGGATGTGTCCATACTCGTGTCTGTGAAGAGAGGGAACTAGAGAAGTTGATATCAAGAATCGATCAAGCCTTTTACTGATCCCTTCATCCCAGTCCTACCATTTCTCCAGGTAGGACCTGCACATGAAGGAGCAATATCCACCATGTTATATGAGGAGAAGAGTTGATGGAAATGAGGCCCGAGTGGATCCAAAGAATACTTTTTCCCCCAGATCTCTGCAGCATTAAAGGTTAAATTTAAATCACCTGCAAGGATCAGATTAGGAATACTAAGTAAACCTCCAATCATAGCATTTTCCCAAAAAATCTCCCAGTTGCGATAGGGTCCATAGCAGTTTAGGATCGACAAGGGAGATTGGGAGCTACGAAATTTTTCCTTGACTAGAATACGACTACGGTTTCAAAAGTCCGACAGCGAACTGTAAGCAGGTTCCAAGCTGTGAGCAATCCCTCTGAGAGACCCAAGGCACCCGTGGCACAGAATTCCCAATTTGGCATAAGTTTTGAGAAAGTGAGGAGTGCCGGGTACGTACTGCACATTGTCTCTTGAAACAAAATCATATCTGGAGCTAGTGAGAGAAGAAGGGAATGGAGGCACCTTTGTTTGGCCAAGCCTCCCAAGCCACGAACATTGAGGGATAGAATCTTCATTAGGGGACATCTGGAAGGGGAGGCGACGCTCTAAGTCCCCGAGAAAGATTACCAGAGATGCATGAGTGTAACTAGAGAGAAAATACATTTTGATTTAGATTTGTTAAATTCTTGAACAAATACTTAAATGTTGGACCATCATGAACTTGTTTCTTATTCCTGACAGATATTCAAAGGCCTCATACGAATGGGTGTTTAGCGTTTGATCAAATGAAAAGCAATAGAATTCAAGTTACACTAAATGTTCTATGTTTGTTGAGAATCCAAGTGCAATATAAGTGGTGTCTCCTATGACAATAATCTGCACATTTGAATGCATTTTATTGTTGACTTGCTTAGTTTTATAACCATATGTGACATGGATGATTCTAACCTGATAGACAATACATTTATTTATTTTCCTATTATATTTGAGCACAAATTTTGGACAGTCATGGACTTGTTCTTTGTCCCAAGCAGATATTGAAAAACTTCTTGAAATGGATTATGGAGTTAACTCTCCTAACCTGGAGAATTGAGGTGCTCTTATAACCTGGAGTGCATGAGATGTATGTGAAAAAAGTACATGCCTAAATTATAATATAAAAAATATTGACATTCGTACTCTAATGTAATAAAAGAAAATTGAAAGTTGACCTAAATTTAAATTGGCACAAAAATCAAAGAGATGTGCCAATTTTTTTTTAATTTAAATGGGGTCATCGGTTTTTTGACATTTTCAAAGTGGCAGTTGTTGTCGGATATCTATCCAATCCGACAACTATGTTACACTACCGACACGATAGTCGTCAGTTATTTGACTTCCCGGAAGACAGAGTCGTCGGATTTATGGCAAGACAAGGGTGAAATTTTTTGTCAGATATCTATCAAATCCGACGACTACGCTAAAGCACTGATGCCTTCAGTCGTCAGTGATCTGATAGGTAATAAGGAGATACGTCGGACTCTGTAGTGGAGTGAGTCATCGCCTATTCAACAACGATGAAGGATAGTTCGTCGCATAACCAGCGGATCTGGGGTGCCATTGTACGTCGCCTGTTCGACAATGATGCAGGAGAGGTTATTGCATAACCGACAGATCTAGGGTGCCATTGGACGTTGAATATTCGACAATGCAGTGTCGAAAATCTGATGAGTGTATTTCACTGTCGAAATTGATGTGAAATTCCACCAACGTATTAAAGGAAAGCAAATTGTCGAATTGCCGACATCAATATGTCGAAAATCATACATTTAAGCTATCCAAATTTGTGGTCAAATTCACTTGTGCTGGGACCGGATGAGATCTTATGTCGATATGTTCTTCTGCATGAGCAAGAAAGTGTGTTGGTAGAGGCACATGGTAGGATTGCAGGAGGACATTATGGAGGACGTGTGACCGCCAGGAGAATCCTTAGAGCTGGATTATGGTGGCCAATAGTACATGCCAATGCCACAGATTATGCTAAAAGTTGTGATGTATGTCAAAGAACGGGTAAACCATCATGGAGAGATGATATGAGGTTAGTACCTTAGGTAGCACTACAAGCATTCGAGAAATGGGCAATTGATTTCATGGGACTTATTAACCCACCAAGGAAGAGAACCGACACGAGATACATCATCACCGCGATCGATTATCTAACGAGATGGGATGAGTAAGCACCAATAAAGGATTGCACAACTACGACATCATCCAGGTTCTTGTTCGACAACGTGATTACCTGATTTGGATGTCCAAAAATATTGATGAGTGATCAAGGGGCTCATTTTCTTAACCAGACAATCAAAGCGATGACAGAGGAATTCTAGATACAACATAAGAAAAGCACCCCATACCATCCATAAGCGAATGGACCAGTTGAGGCATTCAATATGATATTGGAGAACGTGCTCACGAAAGTATGTAGTACAAGCCACGACGATTGGAATTTGAAAATACCTACGATACTATGGGCCCACAGAACGACATGTAAAAGACTGACTTTCCAAACACCATTCAAGCCGGTCTATGGGAAAGAAGCAATGATTTCAATGGAGTATATTGTCCACAGTTTATGCATAGCAGCAATAACAGGAATGAGCGACGAAGAAGCGATCAAAGACAGACTAGTGTAACTGGTATGACTTGCATTAGAGGAAATTTCAACTCAAAATGGGCCTCCTAAAATGAATCAATAAAATAATAGTTAAAATAATAAAATAATATTTATTAATTTTGGAGGAAGAAAAGAAAAAAACTACTTTTTTGTTTGTATTTTTGACATATCTCCCCGTGTTATTACTCAAATTTCGATCGGGAGAGCTCGTTGGATGCGGAATTAAATTCCGCATCCAACGAGTACCCACTCGGCATACTTTTTACGGACCTCGCTACCCCAAAAACAAGAAATACCTGAAAAAACGGAATGATGACCCCAAAAACAAGAAATACCTGAAAAAACGGAATGATGATGTCATCATTCCGTTTTTTCAGGTATTTCTTGTTTTTGGGGTAGTGGGGTCCGTAAAAAGTATGCCGAGTGGGTACTCGTTGGATGCGAAATTTAATTCCACATCCAACGAGCTCTCCCGACCGAAATTTGAGTAAAAACACGGGGAGATATGTCAAAAATACAAACAAAAAAAGTAGTTTTTTTTATGATACCTATCCCCAAATTTATATTAAAAAAGTGTTTAAGACCTATACGGTATTTCAAATTTAAAGCAATTTCATTGGCTAACACATGATGACATGGAATTTGAATAAAAGTTAAAAGGCCCATTTTGAGTTGAAATTTCCTCTAATGAAGATGACCGCTTCATTGCAGGATCTTATCAACAAGTAGAAAAGTATTGAAAGAAGGCATGGCATGATCGCCATATCAAGAAGAAGCACTTCCAGAACGAGGATATGGTTCGCCTCTATGATAGCAAGTTCGTGAAACACCCATGTAAGCTCCAAATGCATTGGTTAGGTACCTACGTCATACATTTCATTACCGATGGAGGTGCGGTACAATTGCAATAGTTAGACAGAGTAATGTTGCCAAAACTTGTCAATGGGAGTCGGCTTAAGCCCTATCGAGATAGCCAAGTGCGGCACCCATGCTAACAACCATGACGAAAAAAAATTGATGACAAAAGGATGAAAAATTCTAAAAGAAACTATGTCGAGAGAAGGAAGAACGATGAGAAAAGGCTAGCTGCGACAAGGTTGGGAACTTGTCGATACCAGACGAGGGAAGAATAGGTCAAATCAGGCAATAAATGAAGTTATTTCACCACGTGGGCGACGACGCAAGTTGCAAAGATATGCAATTAATGACCGAGGCATGCGTTAGATCTGTAGAATCCATGAAGGATCTGGTCAATCGATGAAGATTTAGTGATGATGGCGCAAATCCCTCGCACGGAAGGATCAAAGGCTATAAAATCATATCGAGAGGCAGGGTTCAACCCATTGTGTGAGTCAAACAGAAGGATCAAAGCTAAGAGAGGAAAAATCGAAGCTGTGAGGAGTGTAGGTATGAGGAAAGGTGTTGGAGAAGCAGCAACACAACTCATTTCAAGCACAAGCACGCAAGAAACCCCAATTGCGCGAGCGCTAATCGAAAAAGAAACACAGGAAATTGTGTCTACAGCAAGGCGGCCCATTCGGAAGAAGCAAAGTGCCAATCTTCTAACCACTCTAAACAAAAGAGCTAAGTGTTAACTAAAAATGGCTCTTAAACATTTGGGTGGATGTGTTGTATTTCTTTCCTAAGTGCACATTAGTTTGTTCTAAAAACAATGGAAAATATAGTCAAATCAAGTCCATACTTTTCAAGATCATTGTATTCACTAATTCCATCTACAAGTGCCGAAATTGGAGACTCGCTCTGCCCCCACTTCCCGCACTTCATTGTTTTTATGTGCAAAACCGTGTTCTCAACGAGAAAACACCCACAAACACAAACCAGAAACGCAAACTACGTTCTTGAATTGCATTGTATTGTAATCCGGTGGACACCGCCGATGGATTGGATTGTATTTTAGTTGTTTTGGTTTAATACCGTGTTTTCGTCTCTGCTTGCTGCCTTGTGGATAACCTCCGCTCTTATAAAATAGCAAATCAATCAGTCCAATCCATTCAACTCAACCCAACTACACTGCACTCTGCAATTTCGCATTTGTTGTGTTATTTGTTTTGGTTGGCACCAAAATATAAACCCAAAGAAAGATGAATTCGATTTCAAAGAGGGCTTTTTGTATGGCGGCGGTGGGAGCCATCCAGGGTTTCAGAATCTTCAAAGATCATCGGGCCTTCAATTTCAAGAATCTGCCAACAATGCCCAATTTATTAGTTTCTGCTAATTCATTTGGGATTGCTTCTGCCGCTGTTGCCCTGAGATCTGCGACTGCTTCCTCTGCTTCTGAAGCGAAAACGAATCCTCATCCTCAAAAAGCAGCAGCAAAATCAAAGAAAACGGAATCAAAGGAAGAGTCGTTGAGATGCGTGATGTATCTCAGCTGTTGGGCTCCAAACTGAAATTCAATTACATTTCAATTCCGTCACGACAGAGAAGGATAGAGAGAAAGATCGATCACCTGCAGCACAGCTGCATGATGCCCTGTTCTCCGGCCGGCATATAAATTGTATATTATGATTTTATTTTTTGTAAATCAATGGATGCAATGCAATTTTATCTATCCAAGAAACACAGACTTCTTGTTGGTTGCCCGTGTCGATTCGATTCATTTCAGTGTTAAATTAAATCAGCAATGTACAGACTTCTGTAACCCTCATCGTCTTCTGTAACCTTCTCTTCCCATGAACTTCCACAAATATCGCAATATACTGCGCGGCATCCACCTGGATTGTTTGCAGGACAGTCTTTTGATCTTATAATTAGTGTTGTGCGACTCATGTTTCAATTTCTTGATGTCCCATGCGAGAGATCATTACTCCAGGTTGCTATGGCTAGTTTCTCAGGTGCCTTCACTCATTTACATTCCCAAAGGATCTATCCCAGGACATGCCACTAAGTAAACCTGCTTTCAGATAGTTATATATTGCTGCCTAATTGATACTCTGGGTTTGGGAAGAGGAGAAAGAATGAAATTCGCAAAGCATTATGAATTGTCTTTATTAATGAGACGATGGATTGGAAGGGTTTCATCTTCGGTCACATTTTGTACCATCTCCCAACAAAGCCTGGAGAGATTCTGAGTAACTTCAACTGAAAATGGAATGCTTTTGATTCATAATTGCTGAATTTTAGTATCTAAAATATATAAATTGCTCTCCAACTCTGTAAGGTTTTGTTTGATACTTGGATCTCCATCAGTTAGAACAAACAAGGGTATGCTCCATCCCAAGACCAAGAATAAGGAAAACGCAGGTGGAACTTAAACCAATATCTCAAAATTCTTTATCGAGTTAGAAATAAAATTGCACTTACCATTCATTGAAATTTGTTAAATGCCAACATGTTTCTGAATAAACTCTCTGAACCTTGAAATATTAGTTACGCTCATCGTGATTAAGTTCTTTCATATTTACGCCGATAGTTACGCCAATAGGCGTATATCAATGGTATTTTTTTTTGGGGGGGGGGATGGACTTGCTTGAGCGGATCATCAAGATCCTGCAAATCCCGCCAAGTGGATGCTCAAGATCATCCCAATCGTCTGATCTTTTAACACTCCTAACTAGCCGTATAGTTAGGAGATGACATCAGTTGTTAGCCGCAGACTAGGAGATGAGTGCAATCTGTTAGGAGACGTGGCCGTGGAGGAGATAACCGTGGAGGAGCAACCGTGGAGGAGATACCTAGAAGCGTGGAGGAGATACACGTAGAAGAGTCTGTTAGCCGCCGCTGAGGAGTAGTTTGTTAGCCGCCGAGGAGATACCTGACAGTTTCGCCGTCGTGAGCATTCGCCGTGAGATCGCTGGAGCATTGTTAGCCGCCGAGGAGATACCTGACAATTTCGCCATCCTAAGCATTCGCGGTGAGATCGTTGGAGCATTGGAGCATTCACCTGTGCATTCGCTGTCTTGGAGCGCCTGTGCATTCGCCGTCTTGGAGCATTCGCTGGAGCGCCTGTGCAGTAGAGGTAAGCTTCTGCTTTCGTTGATCTGTTTCCATTAAAGCAATAATGCTGTGAACAGTCTCAGATAATGGTAGGATTTTAGTTGCATCTCTGTTTAATGCTGTCAATATTTGACAGTTTAGAAGAATCTAGGCTATGAATACGTGTAAGCTGTTGTTACGGTTCTACGTGTATCGTCTGTTTCAGTGCATCTACTGATAATCTTTAAAGCGTTTCAAAAACTGGGTGAGTTCAAAATTATTCAATTCAGAAAATTATGTAAACCAAATGCCATAAAGAAATTATCAAAAAACACCCTCCAATAAAGCCAAATATCCTTCTAGATGATACTGACATACGACTATTCCCATTGCGGCTGCTACTTTGAGTTCTGCGAAATAGATGAAACTTGAAAGAGACAGTTAAACCCCTAATACAGTTTTCTATCCATTCAATTAATGGCGGAATAGGGTTTCATCCATTCAATGCTTACCTGCCTTGTAAGACGCCCGCCTCTCCGGTAATGGTTTCCACCGAGAACGCTGGCTATTGGCCGCACCGGCGCTTGAAGGAATAAAATATGCACCGTTCAACATTTGGTCTCCTGCCGATCTCCAGTTCCACTGCATAGATCCGTTTAGTTACCTGCAATTCATTTGGGGTTTTAGTGGTGAATTCTACTTTAAAAAACAAATATGAACTTTGAAATTACTGATAGACAATGCCATGATTTTGACTCGATTCAAAAAGAGGGAACCTGAGTTTACACCTCCTTTGCGTTCGTGTCATCTGACGCTCTGAAAATGTTCCCTTCACTGTTAACTGTTGGGTTAGCGCTCCCACCGATTGCATACATTCCCCACTGTCTATACTGGTTGTTCACCACGTGAAAGTACCCATGTCGACACCTGCAACATTGAAGGGATGAAGACACGGTAGGCATTGTTGTCTTTAATGGGTTTCATTTAAAAAAAAACGTCAAAACACAATAAGATTTAGCTGCGCTTCATTGCATGGTTAGAAATAATGACGACTTTTTACTTCCTATTAAAAACATAATACAAACATCCATATCGAAGTGATAGGTTTTAGCACTCGAAGTCGATTTAATGGGAACCGTTCATGTATATAGGGTTTTCGATTATTGTGTAAAATATCTGAGCATTCTTGCTATTGTACGTTTCGCATCATACCTTTGCTTTTAATAACCAACCAGATGCATCATATCTGCTGGAAGTATTACTATTAGGTTTTGACATACGATACACTTAGCCTGTGATAGTTCAATTTGAATTTTTACACTGAGGGATTATGTCATTAATTTGGAATATTACTGTGCTTGAAGTGCATGTTATTTGAAGTCACTTTGGAGAAAAAGTGCAAAGATGTGGACATTAAAGAACTATGCCCTCGTGATAGGGATATGTTGAGAAGATCTTCATCTTCACTGTACCCTACAATATTTAATGCCCTCACCATAGGGATACGTTGACAAGATCTACAATACGTGAACTGGTAGCCATTACTGTATTGCAAATTGAATATAGCCATTAATGCCCTCACCAGATGGCTACATTGACCTATACCTTACACTAAGTGAACTGGCCGCCATTAATGGTTTGCAAGTTGAATATAGCCATTAATGCCTCAAAAATTGAGCACCAAGGTAATATGCGCGCAGCGCTACCTTTCCTCGAAATGGAGACTATGAACGGACAATCGTAAATACCTAATGAAAGCCCTCGTCATAGGGATATGTTGAGAAGATCTTCATCTTCATTGTACCCTACAATATTTAATGTCCTCACCATAGGGATACGTTGACAAGATCTTCATCTTCAATGTACCCTACAATACGTGAACTGGTAGCCATTACTGTATTGCAAATTGAATATAGCCATTAATGCCCTCACTAGATGGCTACATTGACCTGTACCTTACACTAAGTGGACTGGCCGCCATTAATGGTTTGCAAGTTGAATATAGCCATTAATGCCTCAAAAATTGAGCACAAGGTAATATGCGCGCAGCGCTACCTTTCCTCGAAATGGAGACTATGAATGGACAATCGTAAATACCTAATGAAAGCCCAGTTGTATTTGAACTGCGCTTTCCATTTTAGGGTTCCATAGATATGGATTTTGATCGTTCCGCAACTTGAAGTTGTCATGATCCGATGAACATCCATAACCATAAAACCTGGATAACCTAACTAACATTCACCTGGAACTTTGATACGGCGTGGAACTATCATGTTTCGAACAGCAAGGCTCAATAAAGCTGCACTGTGTCTGACAGATACACCAAAGAAAATTGGCTTCCAGCTGGTATTAGCGATTCTCGAGAGGAAGAAGCCAAACATCACCTCAAAAGGTTCAACGTTGTCAGTACTAGGGACACTGTGCAGCACATGAAGAAATATTTTCTTTGATCAGATTGAGAAGGCGACATTATTGACTTCGGTGCAGATGACACTGACATACGACTATTCCCGTTGCGGCTGCTACTTTGCCAAATATCCTTCTATATATCGAAATTTTCATTTATATTTCTCCAAAGTGCAAAGATGTGGACATTAAAGAACTATGCCCTCGTCATAGGGATATGTTGAGAAGATCTTCATCTTCACTGTACCCTACAATATTTAATGCCCTCACCATAGGGATACGTTGACAATATCTTCATATTTAATGTACCCTACAATACGTGAACTGGTAGCCATTACTGTATTGCAAATTGAATATAGCCATTAATGCCCTCACCAGATGGCTACATTGACCTGTACCTTACACTAAGTGAACTGGCCGCCATTAATGGTTTGCAAGTTGAATATAGCCATTATTTTAAGGTTTCGTTAGGCTAATTATTTTCGTGGATTCATTATTGTTGCGCTTAGAAACATGCTTTTGGTCCTTTTGGATTCAGGAGACATTGATTTGCAACCTCTCCACTACTTTCGTGAAATGGAAATACTGTTATTGATGGAATCGAAGCCTTAAAAATACTGTTATTCATGCAATCGAAACCTTAAAAATATTGTTATTGAGCAGGCTTTGGCCACTCAAAAAGTATTCAGAATAACCAAGACTCCAATATCCTCTTTGATTTAGCTTAGAAGATAACTAAACTGAGACTTTAGCTTTTGATTTAGCTGGGAAGAAATAGACTTTAGTGTTGTAGACCAAAAACTTATATGTTTGTAAACATTTGAAACCAAGCTACATTTGAAACCAAGCATGACTATCTATCCACATTATATTCTCCATAAATGCTACAGCTAACGAATATTCCAACATTTCTCAATTCCACATTGATCCTTTTTTTAAATCCCAATGGAGCCTAATAATGTTCTATGCTAATTATATAACCTAGAGGATGTAATTAACATCTGCATTTCAATTCTAAATCTATGTTTTTTAATATGCTAACATGGTTCTATGCTAATTATATAAGATACCTACAGGATGCAATTAACCTACAGGATGTAATTAACATCTATATTCACCTCGGGCTGAATGATGTGATATTTTCCTTAGCTGCAGCCAATCTGATCACAACGGCAGAATATTTAGAAACTAAGCTATTTAAAAGAAGACTTGACTGCCAGCAATTTAGTCAAACACATGATTATTGTCAGTGTGCAGAATCCTCGGTCTCCTTTTGAGGTAGGTTTTGTACCTAAGCGTTCAACTACTATCAAAACATTTGGTCACTCTTAGGCCTTTATTGAGGGAAATAAGTTCAGTCCTTTTATACCATGATAAAACAGAGAAGAAGAAAAGCATAGAAAGACTGAAACACTACAATCTGAACTTAGAAATTAAAAGCCACACAAACAATTCCATTCAGTTTTTATTTATGAGAACAAACTATATCGTGAAAGGCAAAATGGAAAGGCATAGATAACTCACAAGTGTCTTCTATTCCATTACTATCTCTCAACCATTTGATCCCTATCAAAGTTATCCAACCACAAACTATGTGTGTGTGCTAGAATTGTTTTTCACATAATCTCACAAATCCATAGTCTCATAGGCATTTTTCACGTTTTTCAACACAAATTTAATGTATATATGCCTTTTATATGTATATATCTCAAGTAATACATGTCTTTTATGTTATTAATTATATTTAATTATAATAATAAATTATTAATGACATAATATAATAATTTGAATAATAAGATATGAGTAATATATTTTAAAAATTATATAAAGGGTTTTCAATTTGTGAAGGCATATATGCCTTCACTGAATGTAAAAGGCATATATACTTTTTATGGCTTATTGAATGTATACAAATTTAAATAGTTACAAAAAGATATCTCATTTCTAACATTTCATTTATTAATTATTGTTTAAGATTAATTATTATTTAAAGAGTACATATTTTAATATGTTTTTATTAATCTTTTTGCTTCCACCACATGTGCATTAATATAGTACTAAAGGAGATGTCAAATAAGGTAAATCATCCATGTTTACATAATGTCGTTCATCATGGAAAGAGTCCAAGTGTGATTATTGAGGTTTGAGGTTTGGGTTCATCATGGAGAGAGTCCAAGTGAAATTGTTGAGGTTTGAGGTTTGAGTGTTTCGTTCAGTGAAGGCATATATGCCTTCACTGAATGTAAAAGGCATATATACTTTTTATGGCTTATTGTATGTATACAAATTTAAATAGTTATAAAAAACTATCTCATTTCTAACATTTCATTTATTAATTATTGTTTAAGATTAATTATTATTTAAAGAATACATATTTTAATATGTTTTTATTAATCTTTTTGCTTCCACCACAAACTATGTGGGTGTGCTAGAATTGTTTTCCACATAATCTCACAAATCCATAGTCCCATAGGCATTTTTCACGTTTTTCAACACAAATTTAATGTATTTATGCCTTTTATATGTATATATCTAAAGTAATACATGTCATTAATAATTTATTATTATAAATAATAAATTATTAATGACATAATATAATAATTTGAATAATAAGATATGAGTAATATATTTTAAAAATGACAACACAAATTGGGGTATGGTGAATGAGGATGGATAAAAATTACATTTTAGTTGTAACGAATTGAACATTTGAAATTATATGAGTTAAGTAATTTAGTCATTTCATCTTTATTGTCTTGCTCTGTCACTATATAAGTGGCGTGTCTGTATTAAACTTTGAATTATTAATATACTGAAGAGTTAAACTATGAAGCACTGCCTTAACTAATAAACTTTGTTGTTCATGCACATCAGATCTTACATTTTGAAAGAAGCATGACAATA
>LPNX010615857.1:3728-58542 GCA_001517045.1 Pseudotsuga menziesii
CCCCCCTTTTTTCCTCCAAAAATGTCCAAAATTCCTCTAAAAATAGCAAAATCCCCAAAAGGGAAGAAAAGGAATAAAAATAATGAGGAAAAAGGAGGAAAACCCTAAAACAGCAAAAACCCTAAACAAGCTTCCCTAAACCACATGGTTTCCAAAAACCATGGGCAAGCACTCCACCTCTAAAAAACTATAAATAAGTGATGGAGACCCCTCATTTCACATCCACAGTCATAAGCACCCTTACTCTGCCGAAACATCTCGTGAAACCCTAGCTTACCATCAAGCTATTTTCACCATTGAGAACCCTTTTGGCCTATTTTCCACCATCGGAGAAGGAGAAGGAGCAGCTTGGAGCTCGGAGCCACCGACATCGGATCAACACAACGGACTCCACCAACCTCCTCATTGGAGGTAATATTAATCAAAAAATTATCATTACACATTTCCTTACTGTTTTTCTTTACGTTCTTTACTTTTACTGCTTTAGCTTAGTTTTCATTTCTGTCTCTTTTTATTTACATTATTGAACTGCTACTAAGGAATCCAGATTCCTTAGTAGGTGCTCATCAGCACAAGCTAGGGTGAAAACCCTAGCTACAAGAATATGTTGATGAAATTGTCATTGATGCCAACATGGACTTGCAATGGCCCCATAGGATGTCTTTGATTCCACCACGTCCCACCTGCAGTGCCTTGGACCCCTTACAGAGTGGGTTTGTGCCTTGAAGCACCTTGTACCCAGTTGACAAAGTCCCTGTACCCATAAGATTGGATCTTGATGCCACCACCTTGCTGAAGATGTTGAAGACCCTGCTGATGGCATTGGAGACCTTGGAGATGATCTTGAAGACCTTACAGAAGTTGGAGAAACCCTAGAAGGGTTGGAGAAGCATTAATGACCCATTTTGTGGTCATTCATGCTATGTTGATGTCATGGCACCCCAGAAGAAGACCTAGCATCCCCACATAAGATATCTTGACCCTTGGAGGTCCTCTTATGTGGTTCAGGTGGTTGAAGAAGCCCATGAAGCCCCTTGGCATGTTAAAGAAGCCTTTGGAACACCAAATGGGCCAAATGACCCATTATGTGGTCATTTGTGGTTATTGATGGCTTGATGGAGTCCTAGAACTCTTGGAGATGGCCCTAGGGCATGAGAAAGGCTTTGCAACAACTTGTTGGTGATGTAACCCACTTAGAAGCCCACATATTGGAGCAACCCTTTAAAAGAAGCCCTTGAAGTGTTGTGGGTGTTTTGTATTCATTCCCATAAGTTTGATGAAGCCCTTTTCTATGGCTTGGCAGTCCTTGAACCAATGTTTGCAAGGAAAAACTATGCTAGCTTGAAGGAGAGATTAACCTACAAAAAGATAATCATCTACAGTCAGCCCAGTCATCCCCAGTCAAGGTTTACACAACTGAAGGCAGATAACCTCAGCTGTTTGTACAATCCAAGTGTATCCATGATGCCCTATCTAGGATCCTCATCGACTGTTCAAGATCCAAATTCCAAAATTAAAGAACAATTATTTCTAGTGGTATTCTAGATCAGCGCAAGCTAGAGATGTTTATCAGTCCTCAATTCACAGCAGTTTGGTGATGCAATTTAGTGATTCCTTAATTCAAATATGTCGTCGATTAAAATGTGGAATAAACACATGACATAGGGTCTTAATCCCTTGAAGTATGGAGATGAATTTACTCAAGACTCTCAAAATACATCCAAGGCATGAGGATCATATCCTCAAAAATCATAATTACATTATATTTGATGGGTCAGCTCCAGTTCAAAATAATTAAAATTAAAATTAAAAATATATTTATTGCAAGTCGGCTCCACAAATTTAAAAATTAAATTTACAATTTTTGGGATCAAAATCTATATAAATAAGACATAAAACATCTTCATTTGTTGGGTGGTGAATTCAGCGGTGTGGATATAGCTCTGAGATTTGGCAGATGGTGAAAAGCTGACTGTGGTGGACTGAGGCAGGCGCAGAAGCAACAACAGTACAGACAAAAGGATGAAGTGATTTTCAGTGCTGAGTTTTAGCTCTGAAAATTTCAGGTACACAAGGCACTGTGGAAACCGCAGTCTTTTGAAGTGCGCAGTAGCAAAAACATAAATATGAATTCATATATGAACTTTTTGCTGGAGAATCTGGGAATGGAATCGCTAATATAACTCTTGGAGATGTGTTTTCTTAAAACACAAGTCTTCATTAGGTATATTAAGGACACGTTTTCCCTTCCTCAATGGTGAACGCTGATGAATACTAATAAGAATTCTCTCACGCTGAGACAAAGAACAGATTTGCAGCCTGGGTTTGATCAAAATAATGTTCAGGGTTTATCTCTTTTAATTGCAGGGGTGAAATGTTTCCTGAGCTTCGTTCCCTTATTTTAATATATGAGAAATTATATTGATCCAAGACCGTAGGAATAATATCGTTAACACAGTCCAGAAGATTGTATCATGACAATTCAACAAGCCATTTCTGTGCATAATCTCTCTTCGTGGAAGGACTGAACATGTGAAGCATTGAGACCGAATTACAAGGCTCGAATCATTGATTAATCATCACTCTGTATTAGCATTGTTCTCCACGGTAGGAAGGGCATATTCATTTGAAGTTACATAACAACCTGCGTTTTGGTATGGTTTGACGACAGGGACAGAGCGTAGTCGTAGACTATCTGCGACAATTGCAATTAGAATTACAGCATTGCCGGCGGGTTCAATCTTGTTGTATTGGCATTTAGTATCTTTTTTTTTCTTTTCTGTCGGTATCTTGGCAGTTGGCTGTCTATATTTGGTAGTACAATGCAAGCTTCGCACATTGGACCACTAGTTTGAAGATGGGTTTGCACAGAGAGAACCCATGACTTTCACCAATTTATCTTACCCATATTGATTGACTACAACTGTTTGGTTTCAAGGAGAAAAAGAGAATTATTAGCCGTAGGAGCATAATTGTTTATAATAATGAAATCTATGTACAGTCTCGAGGCAGCCACAGTAAAAGTAAAGAGAAATGTTTCTCTTTGTCTGATCTCTCTTATCATATACATCTGTAGCAGATGCAAGGAAGAAGCTTACCCACTGTTTCCAAAATTTCCAAATCTCAGACGTTCATATCAACACTTCTTTAGATCTGAAGCATACTGTAATGCATCTTTGAGAAATAAGTCTGGACTATGACAGTCTCAGTAAGTTGAAGAAATAAAGAAGTTCATGGAGATCTAGTTTGAATTTTGGCAGAATATATTGAATCTTCAGAGGCCGTCAATATTGGGCTAACTTGAGACATCAGATACACACAGGAAAAACCTATGATATAATGAACAAAATTTGTGGTGACTTGTCAAAGACTTGATGACAGATGTGAGATGAGCTTGATAACTAGACTTAAACAAATGGCGTGACAGAATTGATGAGTTAGATAGGTTCATATCTTGGAATAAGCACATACAGTGATGAGCAAAGGACATGATTAGTTTGTGATGTACTGAAGCAGGGAAAGCTGATGACAAGGGACAAGTTATTGGCAGTATGAAGAAGTATTAGGTGACAAGTGAATAGAACTAGACAAGTTGATGGCAGCAACAGTAGTGAAGAGTAATGAGCAAAGTTTGATAAGCAAGCGTTGATGAACAGACTTGATCAACATAAGAAGGATTGACCAGAGGTTGATAAGTGGTAGAAGTGATGAGTAGTGTTGTTAGCATATGTATGTGCACCTGAGCAGATCTTTAGCATGAGCAGTTAGTTTATTGAGTTGCAGTTGAATGGGTAGAACATGTGTATGATGACATGAGTTTGGTAAGACAAGTATTTTGTATTGTAAAAGCAAGTTTGTCTTTCTTTTGAGGTTAGGATACCTCAAACCCTTCTTAGTAGGGTCTAAGAAAACCAGGCAGGGTCTTGGATGCAGAGTAGGTGCTCTTCATATCAGTAGGTGCTGATTTTACCTCATGGTTGTAGCCAGACCAAAACTAGTATAAAAAGATTACAAAATTATATGGTGTTGTGTTCTTTTGTGTTATGGTTATTGATGATTCAAATGCTTATGATATGTGAATGATGAAGTGAAAGATGTTTATGAAATGATTATGAAATTGCTAGAATGAAATGGTAGTTAATTGTGACAAGTTAAGAAAAGTTTTAAGATTGCTTTACACTGATTCACCCCCCCCTCTCAGTGTCTAACAATTGGTATTAGAGCCGGCCTTCGTCACAAGCCTAGCAAGCTTGAAGGAGATCCTTAGACACAATGGAGGAAAATAAAGAGTCATCAAGCAATGACGTGCCTATACTTGATATTATAGATTATTTTAGTTGGAGAAGCAAAATGAAGGCTTATTTGAAGAAGTTTGGTATTTGGGAAATTGTTATCAATCCACCCTCTCCATCAAACAAGAAAGGAAAATCAGCTGCACAGAAGGAAGCAAAGAAGGACAACACTATAGAATTGAATTTCATCATGGATGGACTTCGTAAATCAACGAAGGAAAGTGTAGGAGAGAACACTTCAGCAAAAGACCTATGGTTCAAGTTGGAGAGTGAGTATCAGAAGGCAAGACCAGAACCCAAAAAGACAGATCAGGAATCAGAAGACAAGCCCCCAGAAGAGCTCAATAAAAAAGAAGACAAACAAGAAGAGGACTCCAGTAAAGGTATGAACTCTTGTGATTATAATGATAGCTTACGTGATGAAAATGAGAAGGTTCTTGTAGATGATGATGAAGCAATGTTGAAAGCTAAACATAGAATTATAAACTATGTATGCAACATAAATCTCAGAGCTGATTGGTTCTTGAACAAAGTTGATCTTAATCAATATGATTACAAGATGTTTAGGATGAAAACCTCTGATTATATGGATAATATCCAAAAGCAGAATGTTGAACTAAAGGAGTTGCTTAAGAAACTTAAGCATGAAGGAGTAGGTTGGCTGAAATTGTTGAAGGAAAAGGAAGAAGAAAAAGAAAAGCTAAAGATTGATTTGATCAATCTAACCCTAGAACAAAAGAACCATGTTAAAGATTCAAAAATACTTGAAGAAGCAAGAGAGGCAAATCTTGATCTGAAAACTCAGCTTGAAGAAGCCAAGAGAATAGAAGAAGCATTAAGAGATCAATTGGAAGAAAAAGAAGCGACAAATCAGAAGCATGAGTTTGAGATTGTCAATCTTAAAAAGAAGATTGAAAAATTAAAGCATCATGAGAAGTTCAACAACAGCTCATTCAATTTCCAGGACAACTCAATTGTCTTAGATAAGATCTTAGATTTCCAAAGATGTCCAGTCGACAAAACTGGTCTTGGTTACAAGAAGAACAAAGAAAAATATGAAGATGACACTTGGTCTCTGAAGACTCTAGAAGCAGGTCCATCAACGTCCAAAGCTGCTCCCTATGCACCTGCACATGAAAACAAGGACTTTGGAAGCTCAAAGATGAAACAAGGAGTTAGGTCTATTCCTCAAAGCAACTTCATAAAAGAAACAACTGCAAGACCCAGGTATGAAAGTGGCTTCAATGGTTATTGTTATTTTTGTTCTAACTTTGGTCATAAAGCTGTGGATTGCAGACACTACAGAAGAAGAAGTGGTGGAAGCCCTAATGACTCAATCAGATGCTGGACATGTAATCAAGTTGGACATGTTGCTGCCACATGTCACACATTGAGATGCTACACCTGCAGTGGGTTTGGCCACAAAGCCCAAGAATGTGCAAGTCAAATAAGTCAATCAAGAAGGAGTCCTTCATATACATCAACAAGAAGATTTGAAGATCAGAAATCAAATGCCTACAGTTAGGGACACTCTCAAGCATGGAGAAATGAAGTTGATCAAAGAAGTGTTGAAATTTCCAATAGCTCAGTCAGATGTTGGTCATGCAACAATGTTGGTCACACTGCTGCACATTGTCGTACGATGAGGTGTTATAGTTGCAATGGACTTGGGCACAAAGCTAAAGATTGTTGGAGTACATGGAAACAACCCTTGAGAAACTTCTTATACAACTCATCAAGGAAATCCAGTACAGATGAAGGATCAAATGCTCAAAGCACGGATGCCAAGAAGCAAGTATGGATAAGGAAGATCGAGCAGTTGTAGATAGGAGAGGTTGATTAGAGCAAGGAGGATGGCTGCCATATGGCAGGCCAAGTGTAAGGTCTCTCAAAGACCTTCTATCCACCACCTTGAGATCCTTCCCGAATCTCCTCTTGAGTGAAATCATCCCATAATCTACTTCAATCTGGAAGGTTTTCTCGAGCAACCACACACTTCACAAAGACTTCCCATTCCTTTGTGAAGCCTTTCAAGGCTATCCGCTCTAACTCAGAATCAGAGATGACTTCTCCAATTGCAGTAAGATCATCTTTTACTTGAACCACCCGGGTAAGAAAATATGCTACACCCTCACCCTTGGCCATCTTAGTTCCCTGCAATTTTTCCTTGAGAGCCATTATCTGGTTCTCATTTTTAGCCTCATACAAGCCTTTCAATGCATTCCACATTTCATAAGTAGTCTTCTTTTCAGCTACGTTTGGAATAAGGTGGTCCCTAATACCATCCAAAATCAATCTTTGGGATTTGGCCTCTTTTACCTCATAAATATCCAAAGCAATAGGATCAGATGCAGGAGGAGTTACCACAGTGCTAACTATGGTCCATAGTCAGTTTTCTTTGAGAGCAACAGTCATCCTGACTTTCCACTGCAAGTAGTTGGACATACCATCCAACCGATATTCATATCTAATGCATGCAACCATCTCTGCTATCAAAGAAAACAAATATACCAACAAAAGAACAATGTCTTCACTCTTCCCCACCACCATCAAGTCACATCCAAATAAGGTTTTTCCAACACACAAGTTGTTAAAAAACACAGCAATAACCCTTGCCCAATAACTCAACACTATTGTTGTCTCCACAATCAGTTGTAAACTCAGAGCCTCAGCTTTGATACCATGTAGAAATATTGACAAAAAATCAGACTTTTGTCAAACACTTAGTTAAACCCAGATTTTAGACTTTACTGTCATTAAGTAAAAAATACTTCACATGCATAAAACCCAACAACATTGAAGCTGAAACACTGAAAAAACTAAGTATGTAGCAACGGAAATACACATAAAAACAACAGACTGATAAACTTATAAAACATTAGATTTTTGGTCAATGTGACACTAGAAAAACCCCACCCCAGGGAAAACCAGTCCAAGAGAATTTTATTGCAAAATTTATCAGGCAGAGAAATAATTTACAACAACGTTTATTTCAACATTAATGAATGTACCATATTTCTTGATTTTTGTTCCCACCTTGAATTCCGTGCCATCAGCAAAATGTATGGACTGTATGGAACAGTACTGACTATATGGAATAGTACAGACTGTATGGGTTTCTGAGCTTGAATTTTTTTTGCTTCTCCTCGAAAATCGTGCCCAAAAATTTTTCCTCAAAAAATGTGCCATTGCTGTACCGTATGGACTGTATGAAACAATACAACTCAACTGAAAGTAAATTCCTTGAAAACTGACCAGCTCCTTGGGATTCATGCCCTCTTGAGAAAACAAAATTTCTCCTTGGGATTCGTGCCCACTTGAGAAAAATTGCTGCTCCCTGTCTCTCTGCAAATAACTTAGCCAAATGCTCACTCTTGGAAATGCTTTCCTTCAACTTGTCTTGCACAATACCCTAGCCTCTCTCTTATAACTTGAGAGTGAATTTTCACCTTCCCAATCCCTAAATCCAAAGGCCAAGATTAAATCTTGCCTTTTCAAGATCAAGGGTTGAGAAACTTCCCCCCCAAAAGTTGTTACATTTAATTTTAATAAAGTCACATTTACTTTATGAACTAGGTGCACTTTATCATAAAGTCACTTTATAAAATTAAAACAGGGGAATACTTTTTAAAAATCCCCATTTACATAAGAGTCACTTTAAACTTTATAAAACAACATTACAAGGTAAAGTAGCATAGCTAGTGCATGGTCACTTCCGCATACAAGACAAAAACATGTGGAGTGCCTCCAGAGCTAAAACTCTAACACATTGGAATGAAGCAAAGTGAGTGCTCAAATATTTAAAAGGAGCTCAATCTTATGGCATCAAATATTCTAAAGTTTTAGAATTCCATCTCACTAGTTATTCAGATTCAGATTTTGATGGAGATAAAGAGCATGAGGTCTCTACTTTAGGTTATTTGATGAACCTTGGATCAACAAGTACAGCTGATTCCTGATGATTCTACAACTGAACCGAAATATGTTCCAGCAGCTCGAGACACAAAACAAATAATTTGGCTTCGTAAAATACTTGAAGACTTGCAGGAGAAACAAATGACTTCAACGCCTCTCTTTGTTGACAACTCTTCTGCAATTCAATTGGACAAGAATCCAAAATTCCATGATCGAACCAAACATATCAACACCAAACATTGCTTGATTCGACATCATGTTGAGGCCAGGTTGGCCACTTTTCCCCACTCGCGGGACCCAGGTTCTATGCAACCCACCGATCCAACAACTACCTGAGATACCGACCTGATAGAGCAAGCCCCATCGGCAACACTTGCGAAGTAGGCACAGTCTCACTCGAGATATCTCATAGATGGGTAATCATCGGAACCATGTTTCCACGATTGTCAGGGTGGTATTGTCCCTTTGGTTCACAACCAAGGAGCTCAATGAAGGCAGGACAGTTGGATGGAGGAGCACAACTATATGTCTTCACACGCGGCCTGACTTTCCTTTCTCCCTTGTAGCTGGCACAACTCGTGCAGCGTAGCTGACTCGTGTCGATTGAATCTATGACTTACGTTGGGGTTCATAACAAGAATTATATAGAATGATATATATTTATACAACATCCATTCAACAAGATATTCTGTTCATCCATCTATCAATTGCAAGAACTAACAAGAACTAAAGCATAATTAACATTACATGGAATGCAACTATTAATCAATCACATAAGCATTCACCACATCAACCATTTATTTGGACACAAGAAATAACATGGAAACCCATCTGGGAAAAACCACCAAGGTGCTCTTCATCTGGCATGAGAAAGGATATAGCACCTTGCAGCCAGCGAGATGCAGACTGATCTTGAGATATGTCTTTAAGTTCAGTCTCATAGATCTCATGCTCTTTGTCTTATTTCTCCTAATCTATTGCTACTACCTACAGATCTGCACACAGGCTGGATTGACTCTCCTAGCATCTGCGCCTCTCTAGCAGATCTTTCTCCTTTCACTATTCTAATTACTTCTCTCTTAGATCTACCCTCTGCAATTATGGCTAACAAAAATCCAATCCTATAACTATTACATCTCTCCTATTTATAACATTTTACATGACCACACTGGGTCGACTGTTTACAGGCAGTCTGTTAACTATCACCATCAGCCTCCCCCCGGGCTACAACTATGGTGATCATGACTTGACACGAGGCAATAACGGTGATCCGTAGGACCTAAACTTTAGTGCATTAAATGTTTGTTGTAAAAGAATGCGTGCAACAGGTTAATTAATGGACAGTAGTAGCAAAAATTAAATGCTCATAACAGGAACGAAAACCACAACACTGATAGACAGATACAAGGAAGAAAACATAGAGACAGAGTCACAAACAGAAGTTGATAACGGAGTTCACCCTCTCCAATGGGATATGTCTCCGGGTCCCTCTCTAATGGGTACCGATCCAATTAATCTGTTAAAATGGTACAAAATGGTTCTAGAATCAACTTCTGCAACTGCGAACAAAATGCTATACAAAGTCTTCAAGACCTCTCTCTAGAATTTACAAATTGGCTTTCAAAAGCAAAGAAAAGCCAAATAGAGAAAACAGTCGACTTTTAACTACAAACAACATCTGGACATTAACAATAAAACACCTTCCTCTATCCTCAGTCTCTGCAAAGGAAACTACAGAAAAGATGTAAAACAGAATGCTGAATAGAAAGTCTTTAAGACCTCTCTCTAGAATTTACAATCTGGTCTTCAAAAGATTAAGAAGCCAAATAAAACAGAGAATGTCGACTTCCACAGCAAAACTCTGATAATAAAACAACAGGTCGCACCCTCAAATCCGAGCTTGGTGCTTCTGTTCTATCTCTGCAAGCTTCTCATAATAGAAATGAGGTTCTGTGCTCTCAACCATCTGAGTCCCTCTCTCTGGTCGCCAGCTTCCTCTATTTAAGCCTCATAAGTAACGGATTTGCCTTCTTTCACACAGCTGTTCCATATGCCATTCGACCAAATCGCGCCTCAATCATTTTGAGGTTCCGGGTCCCCAACAGGCTGTTCATCTACCTTTCAACGTTATCCCCACTGTGGCATAACTGCCAAGAAAGCTTCACCAAACCGTTACAAAGAAGTTGTACACATTATGAAATCCTGCCACATCGTGCTGTTCCACCTACCAGAGCGTTACTCATATGCCAAGACGGAACCAATGTATCTGTTCCCTTCCCTGAAACATGACATCAAACTGTGTACTACTGTAAAAACCGTTTTGAAATGTCCCCGCGTGAACGCATTGCGGAAGTTTTTAGTCATCTGAGCTTCCGCCGTTGTGGAAGAGGACAAGCAACGGGCTTCGACGAACTATATCTCAATCGGTTGTTGGTTGGTTTTCGAGTCGGAAGCTTTAGTTACTTCGGTTTCTGCAGTTGCGGATGGTGGAAGGTCTTGAGAGCTTCGCCGTTGCGGCTGCCGGAAGTGTTATCCTTCCGATCAAGATTGTGCCCGTCGTTGCGGCTGCCGGAAGCCTTTATACCTCTGCCTTTGTGGCTCCCATTTCGCTCCGACTTCTGATCCTTTCTATCTCCGCCGTTGCGGCTCTTTTATCGCTCCAGCTTCTGATCCGTTCCGAACGCCTATAAGTTTCCGCTGTTGCGGAAGGGAGAAGCCTTTTATCTATCCGCCGTTGTGGCTCTCGAATCGCTTCGACGTTCGTTAAGCTTCCGCCATTGCGGAAGGGAAATGCTTTCGACCTCCGACGCGTTAATATTTGATTCTCGGTTATCCCGTGGATAAATTAGTGGTTTTGTCGTCCAATGTTGCAAACGGAGGTGCGCTTCTGACTTCCGATGTCGCGGAACGAGATCTCCTTCGATCTGTCTATTTTTGCGTCTGATTTTTTTCACCTGCGGCTTCTTTGAACCATGTACCATATTGGATCTTTACAGAGGAATAATCCGTCGGATCAATCCTCCCCATTGGAGAGCTTTTGGACCACCAAAAGCCTGAATTATTCTGCAAGTGAGTGAGGGTATAGCTTCCTCACCTTTCCAATCTCCATACATCCTGCCTTGCTTAGAATCTGCATATTAGTCTCCTTGTCCATGACCAAAGGAGGTTCATACCATTTAAAATTCTTTGCATATGCGACTGGAGATAAGCTCAAACAGAAAGAATGTTTACACTTCTTTTCAGAGGTCTCAAAACGATCATAAATAGAATTGAGCTTTTTACCTTTCAATCTTCCCTTGGTGATCTGCAACCAAATTTTCTTTTCAACTTCAAAAGGATGATGGTTTTCATGTCTGGCTTTGCAAATTGCCTAACTCATCTCCTGCTGTTCTTGCACTATCTGCTGCACAGTTTCCTTTGCATCATGATGTTCACCTCTCACATCTTTTGTGCCGAAAGAAAAGTCCACATGTGAGTTCAACAGATAACAAAAACAAGTCTCGAAAGGAGATTTAATGCACTGCATGTGCTGCAACTGTTCACCCTGAACCTTAGGATGTTCATCATAATAATTTTGAAGAAATTGAATAATCATCCGATTCATGCCAAGATTTGGAAAAGGCATGCTTTGCTGCAACTGCACTTCATGTTGTACATCTCTATTAAGTGATAATCTTTCAGGTCCCTGTAACAAAGCACCATACTCGGGAACACCTTTAATTAATTTAATTCCATGTTCCACCAATGATTCACCTTTAATAGCCATTAATGCAAAATTCCTACTAGCATTCACTATCATTTTCATTTGACTTGTAGTGACTAATGCTAGATTTGTTTTCATACGATGTGCACAAACAATGTATTCCACACCACCTTTAAAAAGATGATATTTGTTCTACTCTCTATAAAAGACTGCTTTCCGGTCATACAAATATGGACTCCCAAGTACAATTCCACAAATGTCAAGTGGCACTACATCCAGTTCTACCTCATCCATAAACTTTTCAGTGATTGCAAATTTCAAAATACATTTCTTTGTAACTTGCAACTGTGTATCATTAGTAACCCAACCAAGAGGATAAGGTTTTTCATGAGGACTAGTAACTAGATTAAGTTTCTTAACCACTTCTTCCGATATCAAATTCACTTGAGAACCACTATCAAACAATGTATCAATTTTTGTATGATTTGTAATGACACGAACATGAAACAATTCACTTCTTCTTTTATCACTTTGCATAGAAGTAGAGCAGATTTGTACTTGTACTTGCACATGAATTGGAACTTGAACTTGCATCAATGGAAAGAGATATACCTTTATCTTTACCTCGGATCCCTATTGCTGTGATCTTAGTCTCATCACCTGAATCAGATCCCAAGTCTTGAATTATTGCTGCAGTAGCTACTTGATTATCCTTATCTTTGTTTTTATTTCTTCCCATCCACTTTGGCTTTAATTCTGGATAAAGTTTCCAGCATTTTGAAACATCATGCCCTTTCTGACAATGTGAGCATGTGGGTCTCTCACCCTCTTTCATGATGGTAGCTGTTTCCTTTCCCTTATCTTTTCTTTTATCTTTGTTGTCAAATTTAGATGACTTCTTCACAAACGAATCATCATCATGCTTACCCCTAGCTTCTAAATGTCTAGCTTGAACACATACATCATCCAAATTATTGGGGTTAAACATCAACAAAGTATGTCGCAAATAAGAATGCATGCCACCAATATATTTAAGAAGAGTTTCTTGCATATCCAATGCAACATTCAATGCAATAGCCCTCTTTCTAAATTCATGAGTATATTCCTGAATGCTTTGTCCTTTATCTTGTCTAAAAGTTTGCTAGCTCATTATTAATTGTTGTATATGACCTAAAGGATAAAATTGCTTCCTTAATACTTCAATGAATTCATTCCAAACTGAAATAATTTTACCATTCTTTCGAAGATCTTGCTGAATCTTGCTCTCCCACCAAGTAAGAGCCATTCCACTCATTCTCAAAGTGGCCAATTGAATCCTGGAAGGGTCATCATTAATGCCCTGCACCCTGCAATATACTTCAAGCTTCTTGATCCAATTGTCTAATTTTTCAGCATCTACATCTCCATTATAAATAGGTAATTCAAACTTGACATCCAATTTGAAATAAGGCATATTAGGACTTGCATTATGAGAAGAAGAAAAAGTCTGTTTAGTATCAGGAGGATCACCATCACCTCCTACTCCTTTACCCTTTTATTCCGGCTTCAATTCTGCATCTTTGGATGAAGATCCTTATTCTTTCTTCTTCCTTTCTGCTCGCTCATCGAGTAGAATTTCCATCATGTCTTTCATGCTCATAAAAGCCTCCAGAAACTCAGTTTCAGACATAACAGGTTTTTCCCGTTCGGTGTGTCCTTCTTCTTCCCTTCGTGGAGAAGACATGGTTCTTGAGAATGTCCTCCTGGAGCCAATCTCAGGATCTTCTTCAACTAATTCTCCTTCACCAAGATTTAACCTGGACCTGGTAAGCATTCACAAACTTGCACAACAGTCAACCAGCTTTGATACCATAATATGATCCGTAGGACCTCAACTTTAGTGCATTAAAAGTTTGTTGTAAAAGAATGCCTACAACAGGTTAATTAATGGACAGTAGTAGCATAAATTAAATGCTCAGAACAGGAACGAAAACCACAACACTGATAGACATATACAAGGAAGAAAACACAGAGACAGAGTCACAAACAGAAGTTGATAACGGATTTCACCCCCTCCACTGGGCTACGTCTCTGGGTCCCTCTCCAATGGGTACTGATCCAATTAATCTCTTAAAATGGTACAAAATGGTTCTGGAATCAACTTCTGCAACTGCGAACAGAATGCTATACAAAGTCTTCAAGACCTCTCTCTGGAATTTACAAATTGGCTTTCAAAAGCAAAGAAAATCCAAACAGAGAAAACAATCGACTTTTAACTACAAACAACATCTGGACATTAACAGTAAAACACCTTCCTCTATCCTCAGTCTCTGCAAAGGAAACTACAGAAAAGCTGTAAAACAGAATGCTGAATAGAAAGTCTTTAAGACCTCTCTCTGGAATTTACAATCTGGTCTTCAAAAGATTAAGAAGCCAAATAAAACAGAGAATGTCGACTTCCACAGCAAAACTCTAATTATAAAACAACAGGTCGCACCCTCAAATCTGAGCTTGGTGCTTCTATTCTATCTCTACAAGCTTCTCATAACAGAAATGAGGTTCTGTGCTCTCAACCATCTGAGTCCCTCTCTCTGGTCGCCAACTTCCTCTATTTAAGCCTCATAAGTAACGGATTTGCCTTCTTTCACACAGCTGTTCCATATGCCATTCGGCCAAATCGCGCCTCAAGCGTTTTGACGTTCCGGGTCCCCAACAGGCTGTTCATATGCCTTTCAACGTTAGCCCCACTGTGGCATAACTGCCAAGAAAGCTTCGCCAAACCATTACAAAGAAGCTATACACATTATGAAATCCTGCCACATCGTGCTGTTCCACCTGCCAGAGCGTTACTCATATGCCAAGACGGAACCAATGCATCTGTTCCCTTCCCTGAAACACGGCATCAAACGGTGTACTACTGCAAAAACCGTTTTGAAATGTCCCCGCGTGAATGCATTGAGGAAGTTTTTAGTCATTTGAGCTTCTGCCGTTGCGGAAGAGGACAAGCAACAGGCTCCGACGAACTCTATCTCAATCGGCTGTCAGTTGGTTTTTGAGTCGGAAGCTTTAGTTACTTCGATTTCCGCAGTTGCGGATGGCGGAAGGTCTTGCGAGCTCTGCCGTTGCGGCTGCTGGAAGTGTTATCCTTTCGATCAAGATTGTGCCCGTCGTTGCGGCTGCCGAAAGCCTTTATACCTCTGCCGTTGCGGCTCCTGTTCCGCTTTGACTTCCGATCCTTTCTATCTCCACCGTTGCGGCTCTTTTATTGCTCCGGATTCCGATCCGTTCCGAACGCCTATAAGTTTCCCCCGTTGCGGAAGGGAGAAGCCTTTTATCTATCCGCCGTTGCAACTCCCAAATTGCTCCGACGTCCGTTAAGCTTCCGCCGTTGCAGAAGGGAAATGCTTCCGACCTCCGACGCGTTAAGATTTTCTTCTCGGTTATCCCATAGATAAATTAGTGGTTTTGTCGTCCGATGTTGCGGACAAAGATGCGCTTCTGACTTTCGATGTCGCAGAAGGAGATCTCCTCCGATCTGTGTATTTTTGCGTCCGATTTTTTTCACCCGCGGCTTCTTTGAACCATGTACCATATTGGATATTTACAGAGGAATAATACGCAGGATCAAACGGCCTTACTTACAGCGTGCTTTCACTCATGTGGCATCCACCGAATTAAACCAGCTTCTGCACCCATGACCGCCCTGTCGCTTTCTGACTATTCCCCCCGTGTGCGCTTTTGCACTTGCCTTTCCTTTGCCGCACACTTCTCTACTCTTCCTTCATAGGCCGTTTCCGTCCTTCGTGCTCTTCCTTTGCTTCTATCGCACGTGTGGTGCATTTTCCTTGGCTGTGCATGCTAAGTTAATTCTTATGCCCCTTTCCCCAGGGAAACAGGCCCCCAACACTCACCTGTGGCTTGCCCCAAGCCACTAAGCAAGGGATAGATGAGTGGCCTGATTTGCGCGGTATATTTTGGGAAACTATAGATAGGTCTCTCTCTCTTTTTTTTTTAGCTTCGGCTACATATTATCTTGCGTAGTCCTCTCCTTACTCTTTTTTTTTTTGACTTGGGCCGATACGACTTCCTCTTCTGTCTATTCTGATAAGTCTATGCCCATAGCTTGCTCTGCGTATGGCCGAGCCTTTTTGATGGCGCTTCTGCTGCTCTGCATCATGTTCCTATGTGCCCTTATTTGCGTTGCGTTCTTCTTCTCCTGTTTCTTCTTGGAGCTCTTCTGTGGTTTCCATTGCAGCTATATCTTTCCTTGGAAGCTGGGTTGCATTACCAATGTTTTGTTGGAACTGGGCCAAAATAGGTGTGATTCTTTCTATCTCTTGGTAAGATTCTTCTATCTATTGCTCAAGTTCCTGCACTATGCTGCTGCTTGGGTGTTCCGATGAGGTACTGGCCAGTGCATGAGTGACCTCGTGGATGCATTGGTGAACCGGCTAAATTAACTTTGTTATCCTTTCAGCTTCAACTTGCTGTTCAGCCATTTCCTTGTTGCACATGCTTTCCAGGTCGTGCATGGTTCTAGCCTTATTGAGGAGTTCCTTAAGCTCAGTTCCCTGGGATATTTTCTCTTTCATTGGTAGCTTCTTAATCTTAGATTTGAGTGCCAAGATTTGTAAATCTACTTGCCGTGCTTGCTCGGCAAGTTGTTCTGCCACTGCATCATCGATGAGCTGCTCCCATGCTATAGCAATTGTCTCAACTGCACCTGCACAGACACGTTTGACTTCCCTCAGTCGGTCAACCACTTGAGCTGTCGATTGTTGCCTTTGCTGCAGCACTTCTGGGGGTGTGCCAAGCGGCAGGTAGGTTTTCATCTCCCGGATCTCTTTCTGGAGGTTTGCGGCCAGCTTGGATAGACGTCTCAATTGATCCACTGGTTTGACCTCAGAATCTTCTACATCGTCGAAGAGTTGGGCCACTGCCTTCTTTATTGCTTGTTCTAGCGAAGCCTGTTTCTGGGCTTTTGGGCTGCCAGATCTGCACACTAGCAGTTAATAAGTTGCTTTCATTCCCTTGCTTTCCTGGTTGCCTTAGCTGCCTGAGAGGCAGCAACAGTTTTGTGAATTCTAATTTCTATTGCAGTGGTTTGTTGAATAGAGTATATCTACGGTAACGTTAACTTTGAAAAAATTAAAATCAAAGTATCCAAGTTATGGAGACTTTCCTCGTTCTCTACGCTTTTCTTAGAAAATTCCTCTGCAGGCATTTCTATTGTTAGGGGTGGGATCATAATTGGCGCCGCTAGGGCGTATGATTGGGAGACACCATGGGTTCCAGCTTGCATGGTGTCGTGCACTTCATTGATAGTCCATGTGAGCTGGTTAACCTTTGTGGTAATGGTGGTTGTCCAATTGGTTTTCTTGGTCGTGAGCTGTCCCAAATATTTCTCTGTGACTTCGGCGACAGCGTCGCGCAGAAGGGTCAAGTCCATATCTGGTATGTATTTGACATAGGGTCGGTTAACCTTCTGCCTCTTGCTATATGTAAAGCTCAATGTGTCTTTTTCATCCTCCTCTTGCATGGGCTGATTTCCCCTCTTTTTCTGGGCTTGCTCAGCGCTTAAATATTCACTTATAGTGGGGTCGTCTAGGTTGTAATTGGGAAGATCGTGCTCATCTTGGGTTTCATCTTCTTGGGAGTCTTCTTGGGGCTCTTGTCTACTGGTACTAGCGCCATGCTGGTGCGAGATCTCTAGGGGATTCTCCTACGGGACTTGATGTTGTGTAGGTACCCTCTCCTGATAAGTAAGCCATTCCTGAGGCCACTCTTTAATCTCTTATTCAATGTCTGCATACCCGAGGATGAAGAACATTGGAAGGGATTACTTATTGGGGTCCCCTCGCGGTTGCAAGATGATGTTGTGGTGTGCTGCATGGAATTGAATGAATGGGTACTTTGCAACCGTTGCAGGAGTCAACCGGTACTGCACGCACAATATTTGATAGTGCCTTTCTCCCTGTAGGAAAAATAAAAAATATGGCATCATTCTTGCATTTGCTGTCCTTATGGTCCCAGAGGTTCTGGAAAGGCTTGCCAAGAAGATATACGGGGATATATATGGGCTGATAGTCTGGTGGCGGAGCCCATACTTCAAAATAAATTAAAATTAAAAGCCAAGAGAAGTGAAAATTAGCTGTAGGTTGTTCCTGTGCTTCTCATGCATCGTCCAATAGTTCGTTCAAGAGGAACTCAGACCAGTTAACATGCACCCCTTGTGCACATTTTTTCGTTAGTTCTACTGTTGCAGCCATGCATTCAATCGACCTCATTTTGCACAAGACCTTGCTACACAAGATCTTTGTTGCTGCTTGTACCGCACTATCCTCAATGAAGCTGATGAGAAAACCCTTTCCGCCATGGATTAGCTGATATTTAGTTTTCATATAGTTCTTGTCTGTCTTTTCCCCTTCATTAGACAAGTACAGGGCTGGGTCTATTCCCTTCCACGACAGATCGGTAATTTCCGAAATTAAGTCCACCGTCACCTCATATGGTTTGTTCAGCCAAAGGTAGCTACCATGGAAGCACACAAGCAGCTGCTTAACATACATGCCGACGGGTCTAGAGCGGCCAAAGTGGGGCATAAGGAGCAGGTTTAATAGACCGAACTGCTCCAATTTGCGTGGATATTCTAGTGTAGAGACAACGTCTGCGTCAGGTGGCTGGCTGACTTTTACTTCCATGAATTGATCTTTGGAGATGTCTAGCTTCCGAGTATCATAATATTTAAACTTTAATACCTTGAGCTTGGGAAATATGGGATCCTGGGGCTTTGGGCCATCCCGGGGTGTTGTGACACCGTCTAGAATAGTGGGTTCTTCTAGTAGCTCAGGAATGCTCACTGTTACCGCTTCGACATCAGGCTTCCTGGGTGGTACATAGGGCAGCAGTAAGTTCTTCTGCTCTTTAGTAAGTTCTACTTTTGGTGATGATGGACGAACCAGGTCAGCTCTACGAGATTTAGGTATTTTTTCCCCAGGGCCAGAAAAAATTGGGGGGTCGGTATTCAAAGATTGCATAGGGAGAACTCCTTGCGTTCCCGCTGGTTGCACTAATGATCATGAAGCGGTTACTTGTGTGAGCTTACTGCATGCTTGCGATGGATGCGACAATGGATTTTTGACTATCCTTGGCTTTAGTACTACCTTCGACTTTGCTTGAGTCTTCTTCATCTTCTTGGTCGGCCAAACCAGGTCATGGTGTCCTTACTAGAGTGCTCCCTATGGCTGGAATATTTTACCGAGTAAGGTCTTTTGCTTTGAAGGATGGCTCGGTCTGTGCAGCGGCCTCGGCTCTTTGTATTGCTGGTTCGTTAATGGAATGTAGAATTTTTACGGTGGAGGACAAGGATAGCTTATAGGCACCGAGTCTTTAAGCTGACTGGATAGAGTGAAGGACCATCTAGCAGATCATATGGGCTCATCCTTTGCATGCTTAAGCTCCATTAAGCATCTGTCAGGGCAGTTAAGGCACCGTATCATATGGGATCAACACGTCTGCCGCCTTTTTCCTTGGGCCTACTGCTTTAATTCTACTTGAATGGTTAGTGGTGCCAAATGTTTTTGAAATTTCTGCTGCCATCACCAGCTGTCAGTGCCTGCCAGCTATTTGTCACTTTTGGCTAGCTGTCTTGATTTTTTTTTTTTTTGCATCATAGCTCTATGGGGCCATGTCGCAGTCATCGCGATATGGTTTTAATCGAATGCCATTGATCATGCCCTCTACTAGTGTTCCATTTAGCTTATGGAGTTTTACTGCGCCTGCTTCAGTAATATGCGCAACTACGTATGGACCTAACCAATGCATTTGGAGCTTACCCGGATGCTTGAGAAACTTACTATCATACATCAAAACAAGTCCACCAACCTTGAACTGCTTTGTTGTGATGTGGCGGTCATGCCAGGCTTTTTGTCGCTGCTTTTCCACATTCTGATGGAAGCCTACATTAAAACGGTCTTCTTCCATTTGAACCAGCTGCGCCATCCTCTCCTCTACAGTGCCGGTATCTGTCATTTCCGTTATCGCAGCAATTCGTAGGCTCGTGAAAATGTATTCCATGGGCACAATGACCTCTTTTCCATAGACTAAACAAAAAGGGGTGTATCTAGTTAGTCATTTTCCTGTTGTTCTCTAGGCCCATAATACTGCTGAGACTTTCTGGTCCCAATCATCTCTACGTACATTGCATACTTTTGTCAATGCATTCTCAAGTACCTTGTTGAATGCCTCGACAGTTCCATTTGCTTGAGGATGGTAGGGTGTTGTTTTCTTGTGTTGGATTTGGAATTTTGCAGTCAATTCAACAATTAGCTTATTTAGAAAATGCGTACCTTGGTTGCTGATTAGGATTTTGGGACAACCAAATCTTGTGATGACGTTCTCAAAGAGGAAATGGGCTGCTGTTGCAGTAGTACAATCTTTTACAGGTGCGGCCTCTGCCCATCTTGTCAAGTAATCTGTAGCAGTGATGATATAACGCGCACCAGTTCATTTTCCTGGTGGACTGATATAACACTACCCATTTATCAAATGCTTGCAGTGTAGTTTGTGGCATAAGTGGCATTTCATCATGTCATGATGGTTTCCCCATTCTTTGACACTTATTGCAACTGCGATAATATTTTCTTGTATCCATATGTACCGTTGGCCACTAGAGTATGGCTTGCAAAATATTGTGCACTGTTGCTTTCCCAACATAGTGGCCTTTTGAGACACCCACATGTGCTTCCACCATTACCCATTGTCTTTCATGCTCAAAGACACATCTTCGCAGTATTTCATTTGGTCCCAGCTTATAGAGCTGTCCTGCTATTAGCGTGTAGTCTGAGGCCTTTAAAACTAACTGTTTCTTTTTCCATATTGGATAATTTTTAGGTGCATACCCTGTATTAAGTAAGTGTATAATCGCATCAAATTCTTTATCAACAATATCTATAGCAAATAACTGCGCATCCAGTAAATTGGCCTCTAGGCTGGTGGGTTCCTTATCGCTTTCAATTCATGATAAGTGGTTAGGCCCAACATTTAGTCGTCCTGGCTTCACAATGACTTCAAAGTCAAATTCTTGAAATAAGAGGAGCCACCAGCAGACCCCCCCCCAACATTGGCTTATTGACCAGGTATTTTAGCGCAGAATGATCAGTGAACATTTTGAAGTGTCCAACCAGTAGATAATGCCTGAATTTTTGTAGCGCATAGACCATTGCAAGCCCTTCTCTTTCAGTTGTGGTATAATTTTTCTCTGCGGTTGATAGTTTCCTACTAGCAAATGTGATTGGATGGTCGATTGCACCATCTCCTGGTTGGGTCAACACTATGCCAAGTGCAATCGATGAGGCATCAACATGTACCTGGAATTATTTTTTCCAATATGGAAATATTAATATTGGTGCAGTAGCCATTTTACCCTTTAGTTTATCCAGACTCTCCTGGCAGCTTTCATTCCATTCGAAATTGGCATCTTTTTTTAACAATTTCTTCATTGGGGAAGTTATCTCTACATACCCTCTGATGAATTTTTGATAATATCTAGTGTGTCCTAAGGTAGACCTGAGTTGCATGACTGATGTGGGTGGAGGCAAGTCCAGGATAATTGCTACCTTCACAAGGTCGACCAAGATTCCATCGCGACATACTACATGGCCCAGCAGTACATCGAAAGGTGCACAGAAGATACATTTTCTCAAGTTCAGCACAATTTGATACTGGTGACACCTCTCCGGCATCATGCACAAATTTTCAATATGGTCTCTTACCAAACCAAAGACCGTCCAGTCATCAAAGTATACTTCAAGAAACTTATGAATGAAATCTTTAAAAAAAGATACTACTATCCTAAAAAAAATTGTAGGGGCATTTTTAAGGCCAAAGGGCATTACCGTGTATTGGTAGCATCCCCATTCTATTACAAAGGTTGTCTTGTGTCAATATTCTTGTGCAATTCGGACCTGATGGTATCCTGAGAACCTCTCTTTGAATGAGTACATTTCTTGTCCACCAACGCTTTCCAAAAACTCATCCATGAAGGGTGAAGGAAATGGATGATGCAAGCAGGCATCATTTAGTTTTCTCAGGTTGACACAGATTTTGACTTCCCCTGTTTCCTTTTTGTCCTAGATGACTATGGGACTTATCCATTATGATTCTTCAATTGGATCAATAATTCCTTCCTCCAACATGCGACCTAGTTTTGCTTTTACTTTCTCCTTATAGCGTGGGTTTAATCTGTATGGCTGCTGTTTCACTGGCCTTGCATCGGGTTTGAGTGGAATTTTCATTTCACCCAAATCTCTTACTATTCCCTTCATCTCCCTAAAATTTGTCGGGAATAGGTCCTGAAATTCATGTAATAAATCGGTGATTTTGGCTACTGTTTCTTCATCCCAGTAGTCTCCAATGTTGGCAAATTTTGGGTTGTCCTCCGATCCAATGTTAACCTTTTTAATATTTAGCGGCTTAATGAACTATTCACTTGAAATGCCGCTTCCTTCTACCTTGCGTGATCCTTCTGATTCGGGAATATTGATGTTGGTTGGATCATCGCTCGGGTCCCTAGAGAGATTATAGCACATCATCCAATGTTGGACTATCTCACAGCATTGGTGGGAATGCTAAACACAAGGTTGAGAATACACAATCTCTAGTGGGATCTTGACGAATATTTTTTCCTTGATGGTTTTCAGTGCAATATCAATTGTAAGTTGTTCATCCTCAAATTGGAATGTGTAAGTGAATTTATGCGCAACTTCTTCCCGTTCCCTTGTCTCCTGGTGCAATTCCATAAATGCATACCAACCTCATGGCACCGTCTCCAGAGTATGGATGAAACGATGAACCCACTCCGAGCGAGGGTAGTTCGAGAATGCTGTGGAATAGTGTTCCAAATGTTCGACAGGATTGGATAACCCTGTATATATTTGGGTTACAGTTGTAATTTCTTGTTCGAACCTTACTTCTAGCAGTATTCTGCATTGTGCCATTTAGTTATGGTTATCTTATGCATACCCCACCATTGTGCAGGCGTAGCTTTTAATGTAAAGTCTAGTGCAGACAGTCGTTGTGGCTCTGTTACCAGTTCTTCGAACTCAGTCAAGAATGATGCCAAGTTAGGCAGTTCATCATATGTGGGTAGTGGTCGTGACTGAGTTCCTACTCTTCTAACAGACTTAGTTATCCTAGCAAATTTTTTTGATGAGACTTCATGTAATCAGTTCTGCCACTTCTCCAATGCCTCTCCTGAGTCTGATGTACATGAACTTTCACATTTCCAACTTAGGTTACCATCTGCAGTAGGATTAATATAGTCTTCCCAAAGGGTGGTTATATTGTAGATGGTGTCTAGGTGGCCACCATGCCCTTCATTGAAGACCGGTTCAACATATCTTGGTCCTTCTAGCGGGTCAAGGGGTGCAACAACCCGCATCTCTTCATATTCAAATGATAGGATCCTTCTTTTGAAATTTATGATCATTTGGTTTTCCATTTCCCAGTCAATCCAAGCACCACAGGGTATGGGGTGGTATTGTCTACTATGTCTATGACTTTGAAGTCCGCAAAAGTGCGTAATCCTTCAATGTCCACTTGAAATTGACCCAACATGCCAACAGGAATGACCCTTGCTTGATTTGCAAGCCTTAATTGAATGGGGGACCATTCCAAGGGTGGCTTGCCCATGATTTCCCACATTTGGCACGTTAAAATGTTGACATCGGATCCTAGGTCGAGAATGATATAATCCATATCATAGTCACCAATTTGCGCGGTCATCTTGAGTTCGCGTCCTTTCTTGAGCTTGGTCTTGATACTGTTAACCTTCTTTGGGGGAGGGTCTCCCTCCAGAAGTGTCTTGATGAGTGCTTCCAGTTCTGTAATCACTTCCTTATCCTTGATTAGTGCTAAACAACTTGATAAGAAAGGTTTAAGTTTACTAACCTTATCTGTAGTTTTATCCGTACTTCGTTGTTCAAATATCTTCTGGAATCTTTCAGGCATATCTTTCACTTGGCTTGAGGTAGACAGTTGTTCTGCACCAATGAAATATGGACACACATCCATGAATATGCACTTTTGTTCTTGAATGTCAATTAGCGCTTTCTTCTTTGTGACAGGTCGCACCTGGGGTTGCGCGTGTGTCACAGGATCTGTCTGCGTGGCTTGGTCTACCCCTGTCGTGGCACCTCCCCTTGTGACCACTACCAAATTGGGTTCTCGTGGTTCAATGACTATCATCTATATTGATATTGGAATTCGGATTGGGAGCATTCGGCGCAAGATTTGGTGCAGGGTTTGGTGCAGGGTTTGGTACCGGGTAAGATGGTCCAAGCGTCCGGGATTGCCATCGAGCAATGAGCTGTAGGCATTGCTCCACATTGTGATCCTATCTGCAGTATTAGCAAGTCCTTGCAGGTTCTAGGCAGTCCCCGACGTAATGCCCCGGTACTCCACAATTATAGCATACAACTGGCCCTCTTCCCCGGCCCTTGAAATTGCCACCCCCCCTTTGAGGTGGTTGTAATAGTTATTGTGGTTGATGATACTGCTGATGGTACAAGTTATATGGGGTCGTATTCTGAAACTGGGGTGCCATCTGGAACTCCAGTGGAGATAGGAATTGTGGTGCAACCTGAAACTGAGGGGGGGGGGGTCTGTTCAATCTTTACTTGATCCTACGTCTTAATTAAATATGCATCTACCATTTTCTCCCTCATGAGTTGGTAGGCCCTATAATCATTTTCATCATGGCCTACAGATTTACAAAATTTACAATATAGACTAGTGGGTGTACATACCGTCTTGTGCATAAACAGGAAATCAGTGTCCCAGTGTCCTCTCGTCTCGCATATATTACACCAAGGTAGTCCTTGGCTATTCAATGGGCTTGGCGCACCGGGCGAGATGTAGTTCATATATGCAGGGCATTCATCTTTGGTATGTCTGTTGGTCCGACATCGAGTACACCAGAAGTCTTTGTGTGCTTCTTTTCCTCTTTTCATATCTTGGATTTAGATAGTCAGATTAGCCAACTGAGATTGAATCTGTATCATCCCTGTGGCACCGTCCCCTATGGGTGAAGCCTATAGCTTCATTGCTAACTCCAATTCCTCCATCTGTGTTGTGATCTTATGCTGCATGAGAAACCCTCTTATATGTGGTAGCAGCGCAGCAATAAACCACTCTTTATGCTGTACATCTGACATTTGGAAGCTGACCTTGGCCATCAGCATTTTAAATCACTGGTCAAAATCCCATACTATTTCTTCTGGAGCCTGCTTAATTTCCTTGATTTCGGTAATACATTGGGACTTCGATTGGGGTTTTCAAAATTCCAAAATCATTGCCCGCTAAATCTCCTCAAGGGTATTCTGCGGGGTTCCTATTGGTGCGGCACAAAATTTCATGAACCAATCTAGGGCACGACCCCTCAGAGTCGTAATCATTTGTCCCTTCTTTATATCAGCATTATGTACTAAGCGTACCATCTAGACAGCATCACAAAGAAACCAAAGCTGTTCTGGGTCTTCTTTTCCATTCCCATTAAAGGTGGGTAATCTAATATTTGTCCTCGCCATTAGGGTGGTGCTGGGATTTTTCACTGAACCTCCTGAGTTTACAGGATTTACTGGGATTGCTGATGGTCTTTCCTACTCACCAGTCCCAACACTATGATTGCTAGTGTTCACTAGGGGTTCAGGTGATGGACTTCTAGGTCTCGCTCTGGGTGATCTCTCTGGAATGTTGTAGTCACATCCTATTCTTGGTGATTCTGTAGACCCTCCCGATTATGCTCTCTCAGAAACCGAGCTATAATCCTCCTCTTTGTCGTAGGATCCTTCATCTAGATATGACTCACATCCATATTCATCCTCCCTCGGCAAGCTATAGGCCTTCCTTCCTCCTGTTACCTTTCTCCTCTTTCCTAACCAGAACCTTCTTCCACTCCTCAAGAATCCAATGCCTAACTCATCCTCAGAACTTCTCAGGAACATCTCTTCTTACTACCTTCCATATTACTTCTAGCTCATGCATAGCATATCCGCTCCACAAACTGTGTGACTCATTCCTATGACAGCTCCCCTATCTAATTTCTGGAGTTCGCCTGTCTTTCGTCGGTTCCTTCTCACATGAACATCAACATTTTAGAATCCAACCGATCTTCTATCTCCCCTTCATTGAGGGCCATAATGTCTCCCCAATTTAACCAAAAAGGGTCCCGACAACGTAACCATTTGTTGGCCACTTTTCCCCACTCGTGCAACCCAGTTTATGCATAGCCCACCAATCCAACAACTACCCGAGATACCGGCCTGATAGAGCAATCCCCATTGGCAACACCTTCAAAGTAGGCGCAGTCTCACCCGAGATATATCATAGATGGGTAACCGCCGAAACCATTTTTTCGCGATTGTTGGGGAGGTATGGTCCCTTGGTTCGCAACCAAGGAGCTCAACGAAGGCAGCAGGATGGCTGGATGGAGGAGTAGGTTCTGCACGAATGAGCACAACTATATGTCATCACATGTGGCTTGACTTTCCTTTCTCCATTGCAGCTGGCGCAACTCGTGCGGCGCAGCTGACTCGTGTCGATTGGCTCTATGACTTACGTTGGGGTTCATAATAGGAATTATACAGAATGATATATATTTATACAACATGCATTTAGCAAGACATTCTGTTCATCCATCTATCAATTTCAAGAATTAAGAAGAACTGAACCATAATTAACATTACACGGAAACCAACTATTAATTAATCACATAAGCATTCACCACATCAACCATTCATTTGGACACAAGAAATAACGTGGAAACCCATATGGAAAAAACCACCAAGGTGCTCTTCATCTGGCATGAGAAAGGATATAGCACCTTGTAGCTTGTGAGATGCAAAATGATCTTGAGATATGTCTTTAAGTTCAGACTCATAGATATCATGCTCTCTGTCTTATTTCTCCTAATCTACTGCTACTACCTACAGATCCACACACAGCTTGGATCCACTCTCCTAGCATCTGCGCCTCTCTAGCAGATCTTTCTCCTTTCACTATTCTAATTACTTCTCTCTTAGATATTCGCTCTACAAATGTATATAGCTCTTGTCTCTCAGATCCATTCCGTAATTATGACTAAAAAAAATCCAACCCTCTAACTATTACATCTCTCCTATTTATAACATTTTACATGACCACACTGGGTCGACTACTTATAGGCAGTCTGTTAACTGTCACCATCAGCCGCCCCTAGGTCTACAACTATGGTGATCATGACTCAACATAAGGCACTGACGACCTTACTTATAGCGTGCTTTCACTCATGTGGCATCCGTCGACTTAAGCCGGCTTCTACACCCACGGTCGCCTTGTCGCTTTCCAAATGTTCCCCCTGTGTGCGCTTCCGCGGTTGCCTTTCCTTTGCTGCGCACTTCTCTGCTTTGCCTTCGTAGGCGGTTTCCATCCTTTGCGCTCTTCCTTTGCTTCTATTGCGTGTGCGACGCATTTTCCTTGGCTGCACGCGTGAAGTTCCTTCTTATTCCCCTTTCCCCAGCCCAACAGGCCAAAACCATTCATCTGACACATTGTTCTAGTTCGGAGAAAATTGCAGATATCTTTACTAAAGCATTGGGCCGTGAAAAGTTTGAAAAATTTAGAATGCAACTTGGCATGTCAGATGTCCCTTCATATTAAGGGGGGAATGTTGAATAATCCTTTGGGATTACATTGTAAATAATATTTCAGTTATTAGTTATTAAATTATCGTTAATAATCTCGTTATCTAACTGTTGATAACGATTTTGATTTCCTTTATATGTAATACTCATCTACGTAATAAGATATTCGTTGCTGAGGTTCTTCACGGCCTGTGCCAGTAAATAGTTTGCATACATTCATTTTAGGACTAGTTATTAGTATTTGTTTTATTCTATCTAATTTATATTAGTTTTAAGTTTTAATCTCTATTAATTATATTGAATTGTTTTTATTCAGTTTAGGCTAGATTAAAGCTACTCGACCAAAGGAGTCGTAAAACTCATCGGGATCGGATAATTGAAACGACTGAGGGTGTTAAAGACCTTTGGACCAAGCTGATTTCTCTTTGTTGGCCATTGTACAATTTTTAGGGTCAACAAATCTCTCCTTATTTGCGCAACGTGCCCCCCTGTATGCATGCCATTTGATCCTTTTCGCGTTCCTTGCACAAAATTTGATTCAACACTTATCTACAAAGTCTTCTACCTAGTATCTCTCCCACTTTGACATCAATGGAAAAGGGATACTCCCCCTTTCTTCATGCTTCCATTTATTTCTCCTATCGCTTCTATTGCGTTGTGCTAGGTTCCTTCTATGTCACAAATGCTCCTGCAGAACATGATTTGCATCATTTGCTAAATCTACCTTCAATATTTCTTTATTGTTGATATTAATGACAAGGATCTTCTTGTGTTGCTACTTCTAACTGTTCATATCTTGTCATGTTTTTCAAACTCATCTCTATTGCGTACCACACTGATTTGACATGCAAATTATTGGAAAGGTGCGGAAATTCTTCCACATGGATTTCATAAATCATTTATGATTTATGCATTTGAGTGTTATAGAAAAACGATACTCAAGATTTTATTCCTTGGCCACAATCTCTTTAATTCAAGTCGATTAAAGTTGTTAGTTAATTTGCGTCGTCCCTCATCAATGCAATTTACTTTTACGTCCTTTCAATTTATTTTGAAGCGTTCAGTCCAATATTTTTCAAACTTGTTTATGAACCATTCACCATGTTTAACAAACACAAAAATTATGAATCTTTGTGCGACAATTATGGTTGTAGAAGTTTTGATTATCGTTTTCATAGCTTAGTTCAGTACTTTTGTCGCAATGACAAACCCTCTTTAGTGGGTTAATGCAGATGTAGCCAAAATTTCAAAGACAATTATGTCGCAACAACAAGAATTCATAGACCTCAAGAGAAACTTATAGAATTGGGCATCTCAGAATAAATAAGTAGATGTAAAAGGAATGGTATTCCCAATCACAGGTAAATCAGATGAATGCGAATGAGATTGCGACCCAGAAATACAGGGTTGAGCGGTTGGAGAAACAACAGGAGCACATCATGTTATTGTGCAGCATATACAAGGAATGTCTAGCGGTACTAGTTTCGAGAAGCACTCTTCTCCTAATACCGAGTTGCGTTTGTCGTTGTCAGTTCTGAGCATTAGCTTCTTTGGAGACTACAATTTTGTAATCAATGATATTGATATGTCTGCTAAGGAAAATTTTAACAAATGTATCCCTATCATCATTGGAATTTTGTGACCATGATGCTTATATATGTATTTTGTCTTGTGTGACAACGATATTTGCCACTTATGGTCAATTTTGAATATATGCACCCCTTTTTTGTAGAAGATGCACCTTTGTATATAAATACTGATTTAATATGAATGTATTCTTGTGCTACATTCTTCAAACATTTTATGGCTTCAATTTTTTTGATAATTTCCTTGAATTCATAATATATAGCATATTGAACCAAGGGTTTTCATTCACAATTTTGGATTTTAGCAAGGTAAGCAACATTTTTTTGCTGCCGAAATAGTTATATTATTAAATTCAATTGCACATTTCTGTGGAGTTTTCCTTATTCATTTTTGAGTTTACGTGAGCCCTTTTTGATACTTCGCAAAGTTGCTTCACTGTTTTATCCATGTCTTACTGTTTTTACTTCCTATAATATATGGAATATTTCTTTCTGATTGTTCTATTGCTCTTCAAAAAAAATTGTGCCTTATGCCAAAATCCATCACAGGCATAACATCTTATGTTATGATAGCATTTTGCAACGTGACCATAATAATTGCACCTTAAGCATTTCAATGTATTGAACCTTCTTCTACTAACATAAAAGGGAAAATTGTAACTATTGAGGATATTTTCATACCTAGATTGAACTTGCTTTGATGACACATTTCTTACCTTCACAAACCCCTTTTGATTTATATCTCGTTGATTTGTGACTAGAATGTACTTGCTGTCATATACTTTTTCAATTGTCCTATCATAGTCAAGACCAAATTTGTCTTCTGGTGACATTTGACTATTCAATATCTTATCCAGAATTGATGTGTTGTTCCCGAATCTAGCTTCAACTTTTGTGTCAGCACCATCCTTGTCACTTTTTGGATTTGCATAGTCTAAAATTTCATTCTTGGACCTATTTGTTTCAACATAGTGTTGTCTTTGATTCTCTTGAGATTGTTTTTCTTCTTTTATTCCAGCTAGTTCTCTTTTTAAGTGAGTAATCTCTATATCCTTTTGCTGAAGTTGTAATAGTTGTTCTGTTAATAGTTCATTTTCCTGTTTTGTTTATTCCAGTGACACTTTCAACAAGGAATTATTCTCTTTGAGCTTCTTGATTTCATGTAGTGCATAGTCTATTTGTCTCTCAATATTTGTAAGCACTTCTTCATTCCTTTTGGCCCCAACCTCTTGAATTTTCAAACAATCAATTGTTATTTCAACTTTAGGTAACTGATCCTTTTGTTGGTCTAAAATATCTTGAGATTTTTGCAGCTCTATTTTCATAGATAATTTTTTTTTTCCTTAGAGAAACAATATCAGTTTCTTGTCCTTGGAAAAATATATCCTTCTCACTTATCTGATTTACTGAGGATTCTTAAAGTAATTTTTGCTTCCTCTATTTGAGCATCTTAAGTAATAGTTATTTGATCCTTTTCTTTATGTTGAATCAATTGTTCCCTTAATACTTCATTTTCTTTTCTTATTTTTCTTAACTCATCTAGAGTACTAATTAGTTCACTCTTCTAGTCAACTTCTATAGTTTCCTCATCTTCAGACTCAAAGGTTTCTTCTTCACTTTGAAGCTCTTTATGGCCACAAGATGCATTTTCAACAAGAGATTTGGAAGAAGAGAGATGGATTCTATCATTAAAATACTTACAGAGTTCTCCAGTCGTATGTGATTCATTTGAAGCTACTTCCTTTCTCTTATGGTTCTTTATTTATCATGTAGAAACTCTTTATCTTGTCCCAAAGTTCTTTGGTTGAGATACATTTTCCAACTTGTTTTTTCACAGAATCATAAAATATTTCCATGATAGCATATATTGCTAATTTGTTGTTCATTTTCTAATTTTCCTTGGTTGCAGACTTTGGTGACATTTTTGAATGGGTGTAACCTATACTAACTGAATGCCAAAGATAAAGTCCAAGTGATTTCAAATAAGCTTCCATTCTTATACTCCAAAGTAGATAGTTTATAGCAGTGAACAAAGGAGCTTCATCCATGTTGAAACCAAATTCCTTACAAGCCATATCTGTGTAGTTATTTTCCTTCCAGTGGTTAGACCGTGTCTGAAGGAACCGTATATAATACCCATTATTGGAATTCTTAATGATATTGAGGGGGGGGGGGTGTGAATCCGTATCATGCATAGATTACATAAATTTTCACTTTACAAATTGTGCACCAATTCCTATTTAAAACTCAACAATAAAAGACAACTATGTGTAGAGTATTTGTAAAGTAACCTTATATATACATGAAAAATTGAATTACATAGATAGATGAGAGACACCAATCTCCAATGATGTGAGCACCAACTCACTTAGACACCAATCTGATTGGGACACCAATCCCACATGCAAGAACCAACTCGATGATTACATGCAACAACCTGTGATGACAATGATCCTTTACACAAGCACCAACTTAACATGTACATGCATCAACCTATGAGGACACCAATCCTCTGCACAATGCACAAGCACCGACTTTATGTGTATAGAATTTAACCTATGAGGATGTTGATCCTATGCACAAGCACCAACTTGTTGTGTTTAGGAGCCGATCTGAGAGGACAATGCAATCTCTTGTCCTTTCCCCTTCCTACCTCCCTGAGAGAGATGTAGATGTTATTTTGTTGCACATCCTTTTAATTTTGCGCATACAACTTCACACTTGTTTTGTGCACTGCTTCACACACTTTCTATGTGCTCTATTTCAATTATGCGCAACACCTATGCTTCACTATCTGTTTTGCGTATTGCTTTGCTTATAGTGTACCCTGCTTCGGTCATGCTCACTGGTTCTCTCATTGTATACTTTGCTTTAGTTCCGTGCAATGCTTCGATTCAACACTCTTCTCTAATTTTGTTCACTTCTTCAATTATGTATACTGCTCCAGTTCTACTCATTGTCTGCTACTCTATTTTTTTGCTCTGCACACTCAACTCCTTGCAATTTATTTCTTCCTGATCGAAGAGTCATTTCCCAAATAAACTGAAGCTCCCAAATATCTACATTGCACACAATCCCCACCTACAACATCTCAATCTTTAGTTTATCTATATTACTACGTGTTTCCTTGATTGGATTGATTATCCACCAATAAGGGCTTCTTTATATTAACTACCTCTTTCTTCTTGGTCAAGTTTACCCAACCTAATGCACTTGATTTGACTAAGTCTTATTGCATGCACTTTGATATTCTTGCTTATTGTGCAAAAGCCCAATATATCTATGACATGTACCCATCCATATCACATGGATAGGTAGCCTTGTTTTGTATGTACTTCTTCAAAATGGCTTCAAGGCTTCATGCTTTGCTTGACATCATCATGCTTCTTGTTTAACATCAATGTCAACACCAAAGTTCAACAACTTGTCCCTTAGTGCCCCCCTTTTTAACAATGTAGGATTCTTGATTAAAGGAATGATGCCATGGGTAAGGATACCATGAGGAGGGGTTTTGAATTAAAACAATAGGTCCAAGTGATGCAAAATGAAGTGTGCTAAACCAGGTATGACAACCCTTACATGTGCAAGCACCTCTACAAGGAAAAATATGAGTGTGGTCATGTGTTCCAATTATTTGCCTCAAGGGAACCAAACACCCACCCAAAGGGTAGTCAACAAAGACACTAGGCCATCACCTCATTTAGTTGGAAACCAAGGGAACATGACATTACCTAACCAAGTGTATTTATCCCCAAAATCAATGCTCTATCTCTTCACTAAATTTAGATAATTAAACTATGTATGGTATTAATCAAATCTTTCAAATATCTAAATACATTATGGAAACTAATAAATACTAACTATTACAATTTCAAATAAATTTTGAGGAAACCAACTTCCTTGACGTAAAGATCTTGGCCTATGAAGGTAAATGATATGTTTGATTGAAAATATGCTCCTTGATCAATGGTAGAGAATAGTTTCCCTAATTATTTTCATTTCAAATCAACCCTCACACCTTCCTATAGGAAAGCCAAGTTAACAAGATCTAAAGGTTCATTCCAACTTATAAGAGGACCATCTAATATTCCTTTAAAGTCTAGTGATATAAAGGACCATTTTTTAAGATTGAAGATGTCACATCTTCAACTATTTTCCTTTCATACATTGACTCTTGAAGAAAAAAAACATCATGTTTGTATGTCGCGTCCCCTCCTGCCTTGGAGGAGGAAACACGATCATTTCTTCTACCTGAGTTACCCATCTCTTATACTCAATGGATTCTGCATGCGTTTGATGATTCTCGTTTCATTTTTTTTCTTAAACCTCTTTCAGATCTACATTAGCAATAATTTCCCTCCTGCTAACATTCTGATCCAGACAGTGTATTGATTCTTTATCTTCCCCAAATCGTAGAAAGATCGAATGGCTAAGAAGGACTGCAATAGAAATGAACAGTATATGTCAGTTCCACATCTAGAGACAAATTGATGATGGAGAAGCATCCCGTAGAAAATCAACTGTGTGGAGAGCTTCACTTGTGGAATCGAAAACATATCAAAATTTCACTCTCACACTCCGCATATCACATGCCGCATTCCGCATCCCACATGTGGAACGTCCATTGTGAAGATCGAAGTTGCGGAAATCAAAATTTACCATAAGTCATTTCCGCATCCCGCACCCCGCAAATTGCGGAAGGGAAATGTGAAAAGCAGATTTCGCCAAACGACATTTCCGCATCCCGCATCCCAGAAGTTGTGGAAAGGGAATTGCAGAAGGGAAAATGTGGAGTCCAAACTTCTGCAAAGTGCATTTCTGAATCCCATATCCCGCATCCTACAAGTTGCAAAAATGAAGTTGCGGAAGGAAAAATATGCAGAAATTCTATCTGTTCATGAAATTTCTAAGTCTAAAACTGATTTTGAGCAGTCAGGCCATCACCAATCCGACCGATCTAGCTCCATAACAACTTGGAAAATTCATTGACATGAAATGACATACACATATACATCATTCATTAAATATACAACTACATTAAATACGTTCCATTTAAGCATTCGTCATATTATTATTGATTTATAAACAAGTACAATTGCAGGGATTGAAACACAAGAAATACCTATCTTTATCAGAATCTTGTCCTATAACCAGCTATGTTGCTACAACGCTCCACCCAACTATAGGCCAGTGTGCTCATCAATCTCTCAGCAACACTGCCACCCCTGAGCTGGGCATGATTTCCTCAAGGAATAAGGAACACTACCAGACTCTCTCACAGCCAAGGATACAATAAAACTTAGCTAAGCCGACACAGTTGGGTTTATCAGGATTACACAGGCAGTGGCTCACACATAGTCAAAATTCACACAAGACACAGCCGGGCTAACTACCAGTTAGGTTTATCAGGCTGGAAAGGAGGTGGAAAGACTGAGTTCTAGGCTAGTGAACTCAATCCTAGAGCTATGGATACCTGCACCAAATCTAGCCTGGCTTCTAAAGCATCTGCACAGCCAACACCAGGAATCATTCCCTTCTTTGATCCATAGTCCCTCAGGCTATGCCTTCCCTCTCCAGTGCTATCCATGGTGTACAAAGAAGAAAAGCAGCCCCCCAGATCTGACTGTGAAGTTCCTTTTTACACTAGTTTCATCAGGCAGGTCCGTACTCCATTTCCATTTCCCCAAGCTAGTTTAGAGACCACACAAGGGTGTACATACAATGATCACAGTTCTAGGTTCAAGAAAACATTACAGCGGCCAAGGAATCCACACACACACACAACAATTACGAACTTCTAAGCATTGCATGAGCCAGATCGACTGATATAATCACCGAATCCAAATGTTCTTACTGGTTTATCAGTTCAGAATGCAAAACACAGTTTCTGGGTATGTGCGTTCAGGAAAACGATTGACATATAGGGAAATCATGAAGGAGGAAACAAAAATGATAGGACAGGAAAAAAACTTGAAGCATAAAAATTCGAGAGGTTTTCTGCATGAGTCTGCATGCTTGAATGAAAATGAATGAATGAATGAATCCATGATCCATCAACAAAACTTCCTTCCGTTTTTCCAAAATGTGACGGAAGGTGAAACATGAATGCATGAGGGAATGGCATGCATTTTTGGGTGTTTTTCTTACCCATGCAATAAAAAACATGATTTTCAGAAATGGTGCTCTGCCCATTTCAAATTTTTGCCAAATTTCTTCCCATTCCCACCAAACGGCTCAAGGTTAAACATCCCCCCTTATCCTTAGGAAAATCATGCCCCCATCTCTTTAACGTTTGCGGTGCATAGCTGGCTATAGGTTTTTAATTAATTTGTATTTTACATGATGTCTCAAGCATACCATTCCTGGCTAGCACATAAACCATCAGCGTTGATTCTAACCACCGAACACAAACACAAAATCAATGGCAGGGCCTTGGCCTTGAGTTCCTTGCCATGGTTTAATACAATATTGACATCATTTGAAATTTAATATCACGGGTTAAAAACTAGGGTGTTACATTCCCCTCCCCCTTCAATAGCACTATCCTCAGTGCTTAACAATTTAACAAAATAGAAAACTACACTGGCACCGCCCTCAGTTCTTTGAAAAAATTGAACCAACAATGAATGTCCTAGTAGCATGGCATCCTCCAGCTCCCATGTAGCTTCCTCAGGACCGCAGTGCTTCCTCTGCACCTTTTTCTATCCAATGGCACAATCTGGAGCTTTTCCAAGTCCTTGCTTTCATGCATCAACATGCACCACATGATCTTCTTCTGGGTCTTGGATAATCCTTCTCCCGAGCTTGGAACATTTCCAATGCCTTTGGAAACTAGCACCACCTATACCCAAGCCTCAAGCAATCAATCAATTCCCATGTTAGTATTCACAAGATTTTACAAAATCATAAATGAATCACATGCACATGTACATCGACATATAATCAATCAAAACAAATTGTCAAGTGAACCAAATACTTATCTGCATAAGTATCTTCTCCTTGTTCCATAGGTATCCAAATTGGATTTATACAACCATGGCATTCACAACCCTTCCCCACCCCATAACTGGGTGTGCATTAAAGGGAAGCCAAATTTTTGCAAGTCTTATATTACCTGCAAATATTTTTTAATCCAGATCTAGCAGCTCTACTTCAGAGCCTAAAACTCCCTCTAGGTTCTTACCAAGCTCGGTGCCCCTTTTCTGGACACCACAACAAATCAATTCACATGTCAAATTTATTCCTATAAGATGAAATCTATAATAGGTTTTTCAAAACTATGGCTACATCATATGCTCATGTATTTTTACAAAAAATCAACAACAACAAAAGTTTGATAAGTAAACTAAATACTTATCTGTATAAAATCTCTCAACAAAGATCCGGTAGTCCTGTCCAGAGCCCAACACTTCTCTGGGTGCTTAGTAGAAGCTCTGCTTAAGGCTCAACACTTCCTCCCAACGTTGACTAATGCCTAGGTGCTTAATTTCTAGGAACCATAACAGATTAAGTCACATGTCAGATTCATTTTTGTAGGATTTATTTCTTAACAAGATTCTCAAAATCTCAGCTGAATCATTATGTACATCTGTTTTTACAGAAATTCAACAAAGATGTGCTAAGTAATCAAATACTTATCTATGTAGAAGTTCATGGCTATGGTCAGCCTAGCTTCAGAGCCTAACACCTCCTTGGTGCTTAATGACAGCTCTAACATATGAGCCTATCACCATTCTGAGGTGCTCACCAATGCTCAGGCGCTTACTTTCCAAACACCATAATACCTAGGGGTTATTCTCTTCACGAAGTGCCCACTCTCGTGATAGTCCCCTTTCGTCGTAAATGTGTTCAGAAAGAAGTCTATCTGGATGTCTTACTCCCTGGGCATCCCTAGTGATGCATACTGGTGCCTAGTTGGAAGGGGGAACATAAGCTATGTACATCCCGTACATCCTTCCAGAGGAGTCATCTTTCTCAACCGCATCCTCCCGAGAGCTATGTACTCCAGGGGTGGACCACCATCATCTCACATGTGCTACATACAAGCATGCAGTTTATATGAGATGTCATTATAAAAATAATGCAATTATAGGTTTCCAAACCTATTCCAAACATATCCCTCCGAGAATCTATGTATCTAAGTACATCCTTCTGAGGAGCCATGTACAACCAGTCCATGTTTTCATCATCTCACCCGCATTATATACAAGAATGGAGTTCATATGAGATGTCATTATAAACTTTAATCATATACTTTCAAATCTATTTCATGCCTGGATAAATTTCAAATTATCAAATGACTAATACATTGATAGTCAAATCCAAAATTTTGAATTCACATTTCTGCTTCCCACAGGAAAATGAGATTTTTGCAACCATGAGGTCATCCTCATATTGTTTGGATTTTTCAAGTGGGGAGTACTCATCCCTGACTTACATATGCTGCCCAAAACTTGGACATTAACATACAACATGTCATCTTGACACCATTTTAGATAAGCCAAACAATTAATAATATTTAATTAACAATCATCAACAAAATTTAAAATCTGAAGTTCAAAATCTATTCGGTTCAAAGGTTAGATTTCAGTCATGAGATCCTTCTTATAGCCCATGGAAATTTCTTGCCTTGGTTTCAGTGGGTACCACCAGAATTCTTTGCTCAAGTCATTCTACCTGTAGTCTTTAGGAAGGGCCATTTCCTCATGGAACGACAAGTTCAAACGCAGGCTTCCTCAGCCCATACATAGACTCAATTTTGCCTACAAAATATTCTTTAGTGAACCTCCTGTAGTATCCTCCAAGTGCCACAAAATATTTTACATATTTTAATTTTCTTGGAGCAGGCCAACATCTCATGGCCTAAATCTTTTCAAGGCCTATAGATATTCCTTTATCTGAGATAATGTGACCCAAATAATGAATTCCATCTTTGTAGAATTCATAGTAGCTCAGCCTTGCATACAACTAATGCTTCTTGGGCAATTTCAATGTTAGCCTCAATTGTTCCACATGTTTTTCCTCATCCTTTGAATAAGTAGGAATGCCATTAAGGAAAACAAGAACATACTTTCCCAAGTACCTGCTGAAAACATTATTCCCGAGGCATATAAACATAGTTGGTGCATTTTTTAATCCAAATGGTACCACTACCAACTCATAGGATCCATACCTTGCTCTGAAGGTTGTCCTATGAACATATTCATCCTTAATACTTACCTGATGGTAATCAGATCCCAAATCAATCTTGGAAAATACCTTTGCTCCTCTCATTTGATCAAAGAGGTCATCAATCCTAGAAAAATGATACTTTTCCTTCACAGTGAAATTTCTTAACTGTCTATAATCAATACACAACTAGAGTGTATCATTTTTCTCCTTCTCAAACCCAACTGGTGCTCCCTACGGGGGCACACTTGGCCTGAGATGCTTCTTTTCCCACAACTCTTGCAGCTGCATTTTCAGCTCTAGGATTTTTGGTATGCTCATCCTACTGGGTGTCTGGGACACTGGTGCTGCTCCAAGAACAAGCTCAAAGGTGGGGTTAATGTCCTTCTTTGGAGGAATCCTTGTAATTTCATCAGGAACAACATTCCTGAATTCCCATATCATAGGAAATCCCTCCAACCTAGGAGTATCATATTCTACTGCCTCTAAAACATGAGCTACACACCATCTGAAACATTTATGATAGAACTTCTTCAGTTGCATTGTTGAAGACTTTCCTCTAGAGGTCACTTCTGGAAAGCCTTTCACAACCCTTAGGTTTCCTTTGTCATCCAAGCACTCAAAAGTCTTTTTGTAACAATCAATATTTTCTCTATGTGCTTCCAACCAATCCATTCCAATGAGGACATCATATGATCCAAGTGGCAGAACATTCAGATCTGCATAGGTGAGTAACCCATCCATGACTAATGGATAGTTAATTACCACCTCACTGATCTTCTTGATTCTGGTGGCTAGTTGGACTAACCATGATCTTCTATGCTTTGAATTCTTCAAGGTGCATATCTCAGCAAGTCTAGGGGTGATATAGTTGTGAGTCGATCCAGGGTCAATCAAAATAGAAACAGTCTGTTCAATGATCTCACCTTGAACTTCCACCACAGTTGAGTTATGACTTGCCTAGTGGTCTTCTAACACTACACAAATTTTAGGAATGATCCTTGCTTCTTGACCCACGGTTTCAACTTCTTGGGTGCTAGGGTCTTGACCCTCATTCCTATTCTCAAGTGGACAATTCCTGCACAGATGGGGTCCTTCACATCCCCGACATTTGAGTGGTTCCTTTATATTTTCCCTCACCACTCTGGCTGGCTCAATCACAGCTTGTGATGGCTACCTTTGTTGCTTCAGGAGGTGAGAAGGTTTAAAACCTTTCTTTCTTGGGTTAAGCTTCTCATTTTTCTCGTGGTAATTTCTCCTACTCCCTTTTGTATCTATTAAGTGATGCCCTGATTTTATCTGCCTTTGGAGGTCTGCCAAACTCTGTAGCATGACTGAAGTCATCTGGTTTTGCTCTACCAAATATTTGACCAACCTTTCATTTTCTTCTTTGCAATCCTGCAACTTTGCCCTCAGGCTTCTTATAGTAGTTGTAGCATCTAGGGAACTCTCCTATTCCCACTTCCCAATGGATTTAGTTCCATGACCTTGGGCATTGCAATATGGCCTTACATTCCCATCCCCATGTGGAAATCTGGCGTAAATGGGGTCCTCCGCATCTCTAGCATTGGAGTGGCTTTCTGTCCTCTTGTGGGTCTCTTGGATTTTCCCCCATAACATCCTTCTCATGTCCACAGGGATCTTGTGCATCATCCATGCTGTTATTCTTCTTGGTGCAGGTCTTCTTTGACCCTCTTGGTCGGACCAAGATCAACTTTTTCAATCAGCACTATGACTCTGCAAAATGTGTTAACAATAGCATTTGTTATTCAATCTCATAAATTTAAACAATTACTTACCAACTGCTTATTTCAGGCATGGACGGTCAAGATCGTAGTAGAATTCAGATCAAAGTCACGGTGCATTTTGTTGGGTTGGCTAGGTTTAGCAATTCTGCTAAATAGCACTCTTTCTTGCTGTAGTTTTCTTTTTGTAACCAATTGTCTTGGCACATTTATACCAATGCTGCAACCAGCAGCTCTGTCGAATCACAACCTGGGTGTTCTTTTCCATTTTTATCTGTTCAACTTGGCCCATTTAGGCCCAATTTTGTAACCAATAGCTCTGATACCACTCTGTCACGTCCCCTCCCATCTTAGAGGAGGAAACATGATCATTTATTCTACTTGAGTTACCCATCTCTTATACTCAATGGATTCTGCATGCGTTTGATGATTCTCGTTTCCTTTTTTTTTCTTAAACCTCTTTCAGATCTACACAAGCAAGAATTTCCCTCCTGCTAACATTCTGATCCAGACAATGTATTGATTCTTTACCTTCCCCAAATTGCAGAAAGATTGAATGGCTGAGAAGGACCGCAATGGAAATCAACGGTCTCTGTCAGTTCCACATCCAGAGACAAATCAACGACGGAGAAGCATCCCACAGAAAATCAATGGTGCAAAGAGCTTCACTTGCGGAATCGAAAACATATCAAAATTTCACTCTCGCGCCCCACATCCTGCATGCCGAATTCCACATAATGCATGCAGAACAGACGTTGTAGAGATCAAAGTTGTGGAAATCAAAATTTACCATAAGCCATTTCCGCATTCTGCATCTGCAAATTGTGAAAAGTAGATTTCTCCAAATGACATTTCTGCATCTCACATTACGCAAGTTCCAGAAGGGAAAATGCGGAGTCCAAACTTCTACAAAGTGCATTTCCACATACCGCAAGTTATGGAAGGAAAAATATGTAGAGATTTGATCTGTTCATGAAAATTTCTAAGTCTAAAATTGATTTTGAGCAATTAGACCATCACCAATCTGGTCCATCTAGCTGTATAACAACTTAGAAAATTCATTGAAATGAAATTACATACACATATACATCATTCATGAAATATACAGTTGCATTAAATACATTCCATTCAAGCATTCATCATATTCATATTCATTTATAAACAAGTACAGTTGCAGGGATTGAAACACAAGGAATACTTATATTTATGAGAAGCTTGTCCCACAACCAACTATGTCGCTGCAACGTTCCACCCAACCATAGGCCAGTGTGCTCATAAATCTCTCAGCAACACTACCACCCTCGAGCTAGGCATGATTTCCCCTAGGAATAAGGAACACTAGCAGAATCTCTCACAACCAAGGATACAATAAAACTCAGCTAAGTCGACACAGTTGGTGTCACATACCCCAAATTTGTAAAATAATGTTAATTATTTTAATTACATTTCCTGAGACATTATGTTAAATTTAATGTAAAGTAGGAACTGATGACTCAGTCGAGTCAAAAGAAGTGGAATGTAATTCTGAATATTTTATTATTAATAAATAAAAATGGAGACAACAGCATTGGGAGAGCTGTTAATAAGAGGTTACTGGTCAAACTGGTGGATGGAACTAGGTGGAGGGAAAAAGACAAGTGGCAGCATCCTCAAACACTTCCTAAGTTGCAGGTGGCAACTTCCCTACATTTGGGGTCATGATCCCCCAAGAAAATGGGATCAGAGCAGGTGGCTCAATAAATGACAACTAACCCAAAAAGACCTAGGCAATCTTTTAAAAAGTACCCAATGAATAGAGCTGAGGTTGCTTAGTTATTTTCCAAAGAGAAGAACCATTCAGGTGGAATGCTATTCAGGAAATTCATTTGGAGAAAACAGGAAAAACAGTAAGGAAGTTGTTCTGAGAGGAATGCTGCAGTAACTTGGTTATTACAGCTTGTTAGCTGGGAGAACTTACTGATAAGTTCAGATTTGATACTGAGTTTGAAGACTGGTATTTGACTATTGCTGCACCTAGTTCCAGCCAGGGAGACCAGAGCAAGCTCGGGGGTCCTGAGGAGTCGTTGTTTGAGCGCTCTCCAGGAGTTGGTAGGGAGGAACGGCCTCCCATTGCTGTTGTTGTCCAGATTTAAACAGGTTTTGTTACCTAACTGTCTTTGTTTTAATAACTGTGAATGGTTGAATGTTACGTTCGTAGTTTATGATATAAAGATTTAGCTGGTTTAGAGATGTAAATGTTTTTAGTTTATCAGTAATAGAATCTTGTGATGAAAAATAAGGACCCACTGTGTTTTTCCTCATCTGGGTTTTACCAGACCGTACTCCAGTGCAGGGGTAAAATTAAACAAGGATGATATGACGAGAATGTAGAAAAGTGGATTGATTCTTTATCTATTTTCAGAAGAGATATTTTACTGACAGTCGTTGGGTTCATAGATAAAAACTATTTCCTTGTATAGTATTTACTTTCAGTAGTCTTATTATTTAAAAACAAATAGAAGAATACAATAGTCACAGTGAAGCAAGGTTAGACTAGGTATACCTACGTTTTAAACCTTACAACTGTTTTCTTCCAGTTTAAAGAATTTAATTTCTATATGTTGAAATAACAACACTGAAAGTAGGAGAAATTAAGTATTGTTCAAATTCTACAGTTAAAACCAAAACTGTGTTAGTTTTTATGTAAGATTAATGATGTAATCTTTTTCATTATTTTTTTTTCCTTTCTCCTTATTAAACTAAACTTGAACGATATCTAGAGCTGTTATTCTATTTTTTTTTTTTTAAATTGTAAATGAATGCTACTATATATATTTATATGAGATAGATCCTAAGTAGTATTATTTGATCTGTTTATATATACATATATAGATATTATAACCAAACAGACAAACTAAATATTAACAGAACTTATTTAAATATTTAGCATAATTGGCACAAGAAATAGATAACAGAATGCTATAACATAAACTAAATATTAACCATGGAAACATTGGTACTCTCAGGAGAGATAATATCTTTATAGTATTAATAACGATAAACTTCTATTACATACAATATAGGAGTATTATCATTGTTGATTTTAAGGTAATGTTCTTATTACAATAATTGTAACTGGAACTATTTATACTTTTTGTACAACAAGGTATTTAAACAGTACTTAAGAACATTATTAAAATAAAATATAATAAAATACAAAAATCCTATATCATTGAAGGGTATAAACTATATATCAATAATTACAGCTCTTATTAACAAGTAATTCAATTTATAAACTAGGTACAGAAACCCTAATGATATCATTAACACTAAAAATCAAATGCATACTTGAGCAAGAATTAAATAACAGAATGGCAGAATGCTCATCTATCGAGCTTAACTTCTTATTATAAATATAACTAGTAACCCTCACATTTGCAGAATCACAGCATAACTTAACAGTAATGTAAAAAGGGACGAAGTTATTTTTCTTAATGTCAAAATTTAGGGTAAAACCCTAATCATCTAGAATATACAAAGTTAAAAAATGTAAAATTCAGTTCATTAATTTTACTCATGGCTGCACTAAAAAATTACATAAGGAGGCTTTTACAGCATGTTCTTTTACAATAATATAGTATTATTTACAAAAACAAAATATACACTCACGGCCGAAGCCGGAGAGCCCTGCGGTAAGCTAGGGTCTTAACAAACCATGAAAACAACGAAGTAAGCAACCAAAACAACCAAAACCCATGAGGGTATTTCAGGCCACAACGACCAACCCTTAAATTTCCATGAGGGTTTGAACAAGATGGGATGGCCATGGAAAAGTCCAAGGCTTCCCAGAGGCTAGTAGGCTGTTCCTATCTCACGATGCCTTTCCCTTAACTTGGAGTCGTTACCTGTAACAGGAATAAAATAATGTCAATACTCTATTTGCAGTTTGAGCAAATATAAATGGAAAGAAATCAATTTACGAGGTACTGCAAGTAGTAACAGCTCGCACCTAAAATATGAAGGATGCACGACCTCCTAAGAATAGATAAACAACCACCAGTGTGAGTAGAAGAAGACCCTTCATCGCTGCGCAGGCAGAGAAGAGAGACAAGTTGCACCTGCAAGATCATCACACATCCTGCTGTTAATTGTATATAAAATGTAAAGAGTTATTTAAACTGTGAAATGTGCAGTAATATTAAAGAATACGAATGTTATTCTTACATTAAGCATAATAGAAAGATAACCACTGATAACCAATAACGCCGCAACCAGTATGGGAAGGAGGTATGTCTTCAGCTGCAAAGGGAAAGGCGGTAAAATACTTCATCAATCATTGATAGCAGAGAAACCCCCCCAGTTATTCAGCTGATAAGGTAAAACCCTAAGCCATGCTGTTACTCTTTTCCAACAGCACACGATAAACGGTGAAAAATCAAGCCACAACACTCCAAAGGAGGAACTACTCTCCTATTGTTAAACTGAAGGGTGAGGGCGGTTACAGTCAAGGGTTTGGGTTCAAGCTGGTGAGGCAATGAGAATAAAAAAGGAGAACAAATAACGTAGGAAAACATAAATACTTTGGCACGGCCTTCACTTTGTGTATTGGGCAAACTAACCAGGGAGGAGAAGGCCAAAGACAGTAGCAGTACCACTCAGGTGACAGAGTAGCTGAGTTCTTCGCAGAAGATTGACGAGTGCCCGAAGGCGAGGGAAGACTAACGAGTTAGGGTTGGAAGGGACCCTTTTAACCTTGTGATGCTTGGCTAGGACGAAGACACGTATCCTTACAAATTATTTGCTCACGGTGGGTATTTTCCCATAGTCATCGAGGAACAGACCATGAGGAATGATGTTGTCAATCATTCAGAATGTCGTGAAGGTTATACTATAGTCCCAGCTGAAGTCAACCTATCATTGGAGTATAATAACAAGGAAAATTGTTAACACGTAGATTATACCATAGAGCTTCAAACCAATATAAGAGTATAGCAATTTATTGAAATACATTATGATATATCATCACTCTTGCAAGGCAATCGAGTTATAACCCTTCATTCTTCATGGGAGTAGTTAACACTACAACTTATTTTTGCATAACCTAATATTTTCTTTTACTTAATACTCATATGATCATAGGTTATACTCTATCAGGAGTAATGAGTTAATAACCTAACTTTATATACTAGCTTGGAATAGATGAAGTAAAGGTTTTTAAGTTTGTCTTTGGAATTAGAGTCCATAAGCTAGTTATGCTATTGATCTTGTTCATGGCCTCTCCATCTAGGAGAATAACTATTCTTCTTTCAACAAATTATAACCTTAATGAGAATCAGTTTGATATCATTGTTGTAGAAGGAAAACATTAATACATATGTAAGTAAGAATAATGCTTACAGAAGTATTTAACCAACACCTATATTCTTAATGTTAGAATGTACTAATGGACAATTTTAAAGTTGTTGTATAATTCAACTTTGACAAGTAACATGTTAATAATATTAACCCCCAGGGGTCTTGCTATATTTAACTAAGTTTGATAAAAACATGTAAAAGAGAATAGTAAATAAATATTTTGATGAGTGCTTTACCTGGGATAAATATTCTTAACCAAGAAATTATATCGTATAAGGGTGAAGCCATTAAGTTTTTAATGGAAGATTTTCCAACATAATTATTAGACCTTAAAGATTTTATGTTCTGTATTATTTTAAGATAGTAGCCATTGGGGACAAACCGTCTTATTTTGATATGAAAGGAATAGAATAAGAACTTGTTTGCAGTAAGTTCTTTATCCGACGAAAAATAAACTTAGTTTGGAACAATTATTGCATAACTAAAACTTGTGTTTTCAGGTTGAGTATATCTTTCTCAAAGAGCAGTTTGAAATAAAGTTGATTTTCCCTTAAACTTAAAAGTTGAAAATGGAAACAGTAATACGTAAACCCCTTATACATATGCATTACAATGTGAGTGGATATGTGCACTTGGAAGGTAAACTGTAAATTCTATAACTCTACCTTTTTCTCCTCTATTTTTGTAAAGAGTTTAAATTGAGGTCTTTTAACACTTGACATCTATGATAATTATCGAATAGTTCAGTAATCTTTAAGAACCATAAAGTTACTCCAGCTAGAAGAATAGACAGTTATTGAATTTACCTTAGTGAGCATTGAAAATTGTTTAGCATTTATCTTCCTACTGACCTTTTATTTTTTGCGATGTACTTAAACACTTTATAATTTTGACATGCAGCAATCAAACTTCTTACCTATAGTCTGTAAGAACAGAAAAATGTTTTGCATTAGCTCGAAAGCTAAGTAAGCCCAGTTTTTGCATGACATCCCACCTTGTGGTCGTAAAAAAGAAAACAAGTCAGTAAACTGAAAAGAACTATTCTATCACTAAACACAATCCAACAGATAATTCAATTAATAAGATGGTAACATATAACTATTTGAATGATTTGTTAACTGCATTTATGTTAACGATATGCTTTTTTAAAAATTTTAATTTTTTTGGAAATTTTGGGGTTATGACATGTGGTATCAGAGCATGGTTCAAATACAAGGCCTTGATGCGGCCCAACTAGTTTCCGTAGAACAGTAAAATAATATACTAACCTATATTCTGTTTTATATAAAGAACAAAAAATTTTCTTTTTTCTGAGAATTAATAGGAAGGTATGGAGAAGCTAGGAGAATATGCTCAGGAGGAGTCTCCAGATACAGAGAGAAGACAATTGTCTAGAGAACCTATGTTAGAAGAGGTAACTACTCACTCCTCAGAGCTGATGCAGACTATAAAGGATTTGAATACTGAAATGGAATCAGTCAAGAAGGACAATGAGAGGATTTTGAAAACTCAGGAAGAGCTGAACCAAATTTTGATGGAAAAATTCCAGACTGAAGGGAGGAGCAAAATATCCGAATCTGAGGAAGCTAGCCATCAGAAAGGATATAAAAAGATGAAGCTGGCAAAAGCTGAGAGCAGTTCATCATCTGAAGGGTTCAGGGAACAACAAAGCTACCGCACTACTAGTGATAGTAGTGAGGTTGAGTTGTATGACAGAAAGAAGAAGCACAGACTATATGAAGAGATTTTCGGGGAGTTTAAAAAGATAAATCCCCCAACTTTCAACAGAGAGACCAAAAAATGGGAAGAAGCAGAGTCCTGGTTATCTGGGATGAGGAAGTATTTTCAGGTATACAACTATTCAAATCAGCTGAAGGCAAGAATGGCAATCTATAATCTCTCTGGAAAAGCAGACATATGGTGGCAAGATCTGAAAAGAGTCAAGGGTATCAAGGAAAAAGAAGTTAATTGGAGTACCTTTAAAAGGTACTTCAAGAAGAAATTTCTGTCCAAACAATATTATGAAGAAAGAGCTAAAGAATTTTACGAATTGAAGTTAGGTTCCATGACTATGAAGGATTTAAACAGTAAATTCTTAAGCTTGTTGAGGTATGTACCTTACTTAGTAGACGAGAAACCTAAAGTGCAGCGGTTTCTCAGTTGTCTACCATACCACATCAGGGACATAATTGAGTATGATAACCCAAAGACTCTGGAAGAATCCATGAGGAAGGCAAATTTCTGTTTTGATCAGAACAAGAAGAAAGAAGATATAGCCAACTGGAAGGCTAAAAAGAACAATAATCAGCCTAAGTTTAAGAAGAAAGAATTTGTACCCTAGAAGAATTTCAAGAATAATAAGAACATAAATTATTCTAACAGTAAAAATTTCCAGGGAAATAGAAATGGTGCGTCCAATAATTCGAATAACTTCAAGGGCAAGGAAGGTGCAAACAATCATGGGAATTTCACTAAGAGTTTTCAATGAAAGGAGCCTATTAAGTGCTGGGAATGCAATGGCCCGCACTATGCCTCGGTCTGCCCAAACCAAAAAAAGGCAGTCAGCAATATCCACACTGTGCAGGAGGAAATGACTATTAGAGAACTTGCCAGGACTATGCCCAGAATAAATGCAGCATTGGAGAACCACCAAGCTAACTATCAAACTTCCATGGTGGAAGTGGAAGGTATGGTTAACCAAACCCATGTAACCATTGTAATTGATCCAAGAGCTAGTCTTAGTTACATTGCACCTCAGATAGTGGAAAAGTGTAAATTATCTGTTGAAAGGTTTGATAGTTCCTAGTTAGTTCAATTAGCCACTGGGGCAAAAAGAAAAGTAACCTGTTATGTGAAAGAATGTGCTTTATTTATGGATGATTTTAAAACTACAGTTAAGCTTAATGTTTTTCCACTTGGCTCATATGATTTACTGATTGGCATGGATTGGTTAGAGCAACATAAGGTAGTTTTAAACTGTTATGATAAAACCTTTACGTGCATAAATAGTAATGAACAACCAGTAACGGTTAAAGGTATTCCTAGGAAAACTGTAATCAGGTAGATTTCTGCTTTACAACTTAAAAGAGCAGTCAGGAAAGGGTGTAAAGCCTATGCTGTAACTATTACAGATGAGGCAAGTAAATCTGAAATGAATAAGTTAAAAATAGAAGATATTCCTGTTTTAAATAAATTTACTGATGTTTTCCCAGAAGAAATTCCAGGATTACCTCCTAGGAGGGAACTGGATTTCACTATTGAGCTGGTGCCAGGTGCTGTACCTAGCTCGAAAGCTCTGTATCGTATGAATATTTTAGAACTTAATGAGCTAAAATTACAGTTAAAAGAATTAATAGATAAGAAGTACATTCGACCTAGTGTGTCCCCTTGGGAGCATCGGTCATCTTTATCAAAAAGAAATACGGAACTATGCGACTATGCATAGATTACCGTCAACTAAATAAGATGACTATTAAAAATAGATATCCATTGCCCCGCATAGATGATCTGTTTGATCAGCTACGTGGAGCTACGGTGTTCTCAAATATAGACCTGAGACCAGGATATCATCAGGTAAGAATTAAAGATGAGGACATCTTCAAGACAGCCTTCAGAACAAGGTATGGACATTACGAATTTGTCGTAATGCCATTTGGGCTTACCAACGCCCCAACTGTCTTTATGTGCTTAATGAATAATATAATGCATATATACTTAGATAAATTTGTTGTCGTGTTTATCGATGACATCTTAATTTACTCTAAGACTGAAGTAGAACATAAAAAACACCTAAGGATAGTTTTACAAGAGTTGCGAGAGCAATAGCTCTTCGTGAAGTTTAGCAAGTGTGACTTCTTTAAAGATGAAATTCAGTACTTAGGTCACATAGTGACTAAGGAAGGGATTTCAGTCGATCCCAAAAAGATTCGGGCAATCGAAGATTGGCCAGTTCCAAAAGACGTAACAGATGTTAGGTCATTCATGGGAATTACTGGTTATTACCGGAGATTCATTGAAGGCTTTTCAAAAATAGCTAATTCGATCACTTATTTGCAAAAGAAAGGCAAGAAATTTGATTGGAACTTAAAGTGTGAAGAAAGTTTTAAGAAATTAAAAACCTTATTAACAAGTGCGCCTATTCTAAGAATAATAGATCCTAATAAGGATTTCGTGGTATGCATAGATTCCTGCAATGATGGCTTAGGCGGTGTGCTGACTCAAGACGGGCATGCCATTGCCTATGAGTCCAGGAAGTTAAAAATCCATGAAAATAATTACGCAACTTATGATCTAGAACTTGCGGCTGTTATACATGCTTTAAAAATGTAGCGACATCATTTAATAGGCAGAAAGTTTATTTTAATGACTGATAATAAAGGTCTGAAATACCTTTTAGATCATCCCAACTTAAATGCAAGACAAGCAAGGTGGTTAGTCTTCTTGAGTGAATATGATTTCGAAATCCAACACATAAAGGGTAAAGAAAATAAGGTAGCTGATGCTTTAAGCAGAAATGCAAAGTTGAACTTTACAGCAGCAATCAACACTTATGCTTCTGATTTAAATGAACAACTTACTGAAGGAGTAAAACTGGATGAAATTTACCAAAAATTACAAGCTACAGCTAAAGAGAAACCTACAGAAAGCTTAATAAAAGGTTATAGTCTAAATAAAGATGGATTTTATTATTTAAGGACAAACTGTATGTGCCTAATGTGCCTAAGGTTAAGTTGCTGATTCTGGACGAAGTTCATAAAACACCTTACTCAGGACATCCAGGTTACCAAAAGACTGTAACCATGCTAAGAAAAGAATATTTCTGGCCTAATATGAAATCTGAAGTAGCATAGTACATAGCTAGATGTTTGGATTGTCAACAAGTGAAAACAAAACACCAACATCCAGCTGGTTTACTGCAACCTTTACCCATTCCTAGTTGGAAATGGGAAGTAATCAGCTTAGATTTCATTACTAGATTGCCCAGAAATCAGAATCAGAATGACTCAATTATGGTGGTGGTAGATAAATTAAGTAAAGCAGCACATTTCATTCCTATCAAAACTACTTACAAGGCTGCTAACATAGCTAACATATTTTTAAAGCAAATTTTTCAGTTACATGGAGTACCGAAGGTTATCATTTCAGATAGGGATCCTAAATTCACAGGAAATTTCTGGAAGTCCTTGTTTAAGGGATTAAATACAACACTGAATTTCAGCACCTCTTTCCATCCTCAGACAGATGGACAGACTGAACGAGTAAATCAGGTGCTGGAAGATTTGTTAAGGATGTATGTTAAATATCAGCTAGGTAAGTGGGAAGACTACTTGCATCTAGCAGAGTTTGCATATAATAATAACTGCCAGTCATCAGCTAAGTTCAGTCCATTCGAAATTTTGTATGGATGTAAATGCAACACTCCAATCTCCTGGAATAATCCAGTAAATAGATTGGTGTTGGGACCAGAATTATTGAAGGAAATGGAAGAAATTGTGAAACAAGTGCAGGAAAATTTGAAAGTGGCACAGGATTGGCAAAAGAGCCAGGCAGATTCGAAAAGAACTCCCAAAGAGTTCCAGGTAGGTGAGCACGTGTTTATAAAGGTGAGACCAAAGAAAATCTCCCTAAGACTAGGGAGTTCTGCAAAACTAGCACCACGTTACTGTGGTTCGTTTGAAATTTTATCTAGAATTGGTCAAGTTGCATATCAGCTAGCATTACCGCCTAACTTGAAAGTACATAATGTTTTCCATATTTCTGTTTTGAAAAAGTATGTTCATGATGCTACTCATGTGGTTGATTGGAATGTTGTATAGGTGGAACCAGAAGGAGAAATTTTGGTGGAACCGGATTGTATCCTCGGGAGGAGGGAAATTACTCTGCGGAACCGCACCACTGGACAGGTGAAGGTGCAATAGAAGCACCTTAGTCCTGAAGAGGCTACTTGGGAACTGGAAAGTAAGATGTGGGAGGCATGCTCGAATTTGTTCCAGGAGGTTGCAGAGGACGAAGAATAAGTAACATCGAGGACGATGTTACATTTTAAGGGGGTGTGTATGTCACATACCCCAAATTTGTAAAATAATGTTAATTATTTTAATTACATTTCCTGAGACATTATGTTAAATTTAATGTAAAGTAGGAACTGATGACTCAGCAGGGTCAAAAGAAGTGGAATGTAATTCTGAATTTTTTATTATTAATAAATAAAAATGGAGACAACAGCATTGGGAGAGCTGTTAATAAGAGGTTACTGGTCAAACTGGTGGATGGAACTAGGTGGAGGGAAAAAGACAAGTGGCAGCATCCTCAAACACTTCCTAAGTTGTAGGTGGCAACTTCCCTACATTTGGGGTCATGATCCCCCAAGAAAGTGGGATCAGAGCAGGTGGCTCAATAAATGACAACTAACCCAAAAAGACCTAGGCAATATTTTAAAAAGTACCCAATGAATAGAGCTGAGGTTGCTCAGTTATTTTCCAGAGAGAAGAACCATTCAGGTGGAATGCTATTCAGGAAATTCATTTGGGGAAAAGGGGAAAAATAGTAAGGAAGTTGTTCTGAGAGGAATGCTGCAGTAACTTGGTTATTACAGCTTGTTAGCTGGGAGAACTTACTGATAAGTTCATATTTGATACTGAGTTTGAAAACTGGTATTTGACTATTGCTGCACCTAGTTCCAGCCAGGGAGACGAGAGCAAGCTCGGGGGTCCTGAGGAGTCACTGTTTGAGAGCTCTCCAGGAGTTGGTAGGGAGGAAGAGCCTCCCATTGCTGTTGTTGTCCAAATTTAAACAGGTTCTGTCACCTAACTGTCTTTGTTTTAATAACTGTGAATGGTTGAATGTTACGTTCGTAGTTTATGATATAAAGATTTAGCTGGTTTAGAGATGTAAATGTTTTTAGTTTATCAGTAATAGAATCATGTGATGAAAAATAAGGACCTACTGTGTTTTTCCTCATCTGGTTTTTACCAGACCGTACTCTAGCGTAGGGGTAAAATTAAACAAGGATGATATGATGAGAATGTAGAAAAGTGGATTGATTCTTTATCTATTTTCAGAAGAGATATTTTACTGACAGTTGTTGAGTTCATAGATAAAAAAAATTTCTTTGTATAGTATTTACTTTCAGTTGTCTTATTATTTAAAAACAAATAGAAGAATACAATAGTCGTAGTGAAGCAAGGTTAGACTAGGTATACCTACGTTTTAAACATTACAACTGTTTTCTTCCAGTTTAAAGAATTTAATTTCTATATGTTGAAATAACAACACTGAAAGTAAAAGAAATTAAGTATTGTTCAAATTCTACAGTTAAAACCAAAACTGTGTTAGTTTTTATGTAAGATTAATGATGTAATCTTTTTCATTATTTTTTTTCCTTTCTCATTAAACTAAACTTGAATGATATCTAGAGCTGTTATTCTATTTTTTTTTAAATTGTAAATGAATGCTACTATATATATTTATACGAGATAGATCCTAAGTAGTATTATTTGATCTGTTTATATATACATATACATATATTATAACCAAATAGACAAACTAAATATTAACAGAACTTATTTAAATATTTAGCATAATTGGCACAAGAAATAGATAACAGAATGCTATAACATAAACTAAATATTAACCATGGAAACATTGGTACTCTTAGGAGAGATAATATCTTTATAGTATTAACAACGATAAAATTCTATTACATACAATATAGGAGTATTATCATTGTTGATTTTAAGGTAATGTTCTTATTACAATAATTGTAACTGGAACTATTTATACTTTATGTACAACAAGGTATTTAAACAGTACTTAAGAACATTATTAAAATAAAATAAAATAAAATACAAAAACCCTATATCATTGAAGGGTATAAACTATATATCAATAATTACAGCTCTTATTAACAATTAAGTCAATTTATAAACCAGGTATAGAAACCCTAATGATATCATTAACACTAAAAATCAAATGCATACTTGAGCAAGAATTAAATAACAGAATGGCAGAATGCTCATCTATCGAGCTTAACTTCTTATTATAAATATAACTAGTAACCCTCACATTTGCAAAATCACAGCATAACTTAACAGTAATGTAAAAAGGGATGAATTTATTTTCCTTACTGTCAAAATTTAGGGTAAAACCCTAATCATCTAGAATATACAAAGTTAAAAACTGTAAAATTCAGTTCATTAATTTTTCTCACGGCCGCACTAAAAATTTACATTAGGAGGCTTTTATAGCCTGTTCTTTTACAATAATATAGTATTATTTACAAAAACAAAATATACACTCACGACCGAAGCCGGAGAGCCCTGTGGTAAGCTAGGGTCTTAACAAAGCATGAAAATAGCGAAGTAAACAACCAAAACAACCAAAACCCATGAGGGTCTTTCAGGCCGCAATGACCAACCCTTAACTTTCCATGAGGGTTTGAACAAGATGGGATGGCCATGGAAAAGTCCAGGGATTACTGGAGGCTAGTAGGTTGTTCCTATCTCACGATGCCTTTCCCCAAACTTGGAGTCATTCCCTGTAATAGGAATAAAATAATGTCAATACTCTATTTGCAGTTTGAGCAAATATAAATGTAAAGAAATCAATTTACGAGGTACTGTAAGTAGTAACAGCTCGCACCTAAAATCTGAAGGATGTGTGACCTCCTAAGAACAGACAAACAACCACCAGTGTGAGTAGAAGGAGACAAGTCGCACCTGCAAGATCATCACACATCCTACTGTTAAATGTATATAAAATGTGAAGATTTATTTAAACCTTGAAATGTGCAGTAATATTAAAGAATACAAATGTTATTCTTACATTAAGCATAATAGAAAGATAACCACTGATAACCAATAACGCCGCAACTAGTACGGGAAGGAGGTATGTCTTCAGCTGCAAAGGGAACGGCGGTAAAATACTTCATCAATCACTGACAGCAGAGAACCCCCCTGATTTATTCAGCTGATAAGGTAAAACCCTAAGCCGTGCTGTTACTCTTTTCCAATAGCACACGATAAACGGTGAAAACTCAAGCCACAACACTCCAAAGGAGGAACTACTCCTGTATTGTTAAACTGAAGGGTGAGGGTGGTTATAGTCAAGGGTTTGGGTTCAAGCTGGTGAGGCAATGAGAATAAAAAAGGAGAACAAATAACGTAGGCAAACATAAATACTTTGGCACGGCCTTCACTTTGTGTATTGGGCAAACTAACCAGGGAGGAGAAGGCCAAAGACAGTAGCAGTACCACTCAGGTGACAGAGCAACCGAGTTCTTCGCAGAATATTGATGAGTGCCCGAAGGTGAGGGAAGTGTTAGAATAATCAACCCATAGTATTTACCCACTTAGACATTATTTCATTTATTTTGTCTTATTTTCCTAGTCCATGAGTCCCACCATGTGCAAGT
>LPNX010615867.1:0-10879 GCA_001517045.1 Pseudotsuga menziesii
CTCTGGTTGTCGCAATGTATACAAGTAGCATCTAACTAGAGATCAAATAAATCAGACAGTAGCTTCCTCAACCATACTACCTCACAACTAGCTAAACAAGTTGTGACATACTCTACTTCAGCTATACTCAGTGCCACAGAGGATTTCTTCCTGCTAAACCAAAAGATCACACCTGATCCCATACTGAAGCAACACCCTGAAGTGCTCTTCCTATCGATGGCACTGCCTGCCCAATCTAAATCAACATAACCCTCCAGGTTAATATTCTGATTCACCTCATACTTGAGCCCATAATCAACTGTACCCCTTAGGTACATTAGAATATGCTTTGTAGCAATCAAGTGAACATGTCTTGGATCTGTCAAGAACTGGCTCAAGGTGTTCACAGCAAAGAAAATCTATGGTCTCATGTTCATTAGGTACATCAAGGACCCTATCATCTGATGATACATTGTAGCATCAACCGCTTCTGATGAAGCATCACTCAATAGCTTCAGGTTCGATGCCATAGGTGTGGTCATGGCCTTGCAGTCCATCATCCTAAACCTCTTCAGGATCTCTACTGCATACTTCCCTTGTCCAAGGGAGATTCCATTCACATTTTTCCACACCTCCATGCCTAGGAAATAGTGCATCATACCCAAGTCCTTCATTTCAAACTCGGCAGCAAGATTTGTCTTCATATCAACAATCAACCCATCCATTCCTGTTACAAACAGATCATTTACATATAGTAGTAGCATCACTGGGTTTCCATCTTCAACCTTGTAGTAAATATTGGAATCTGCTTTACTTTTGGTAAAGCCCAAACTGGATAGTAAGCCATCAATTCTGCCGTACCATGTCCTGGGTTCCAGTTTCAAACCGTAGATGGATTTCTTTAGTCTACACACATGAGACTCCCTGTCATGTGTCTCAAAATTGAGTGGCTGCTCTACATACATTTCCTCTTCCACTACACCATTCAAGAAAGCAGTCTTGACATCCATTTGGTGTATCTTGTATTTCATTACTGCAGCCAGAGAAAGTACGGATATGATGGAAGTGTATTTGGCTATAGGTGAAAAGGTTTCTTCATAATTTATTCCTTCTTTCTGTGAGAAGCCACAAGCCATGAATCTTGCTTTATATTTCTCTATGCTTCCATCTGCAGCATGCTTGATCTTGTAGATCCATTTGGAAGTTACAACAGACTTCCCTTCTAGTCTTGGGACAACATCCCAAACATCATTCTTCATGATCGATTGATACTCTTCGATCATAGCATCCTTCCATTGTTTCCTTTCTGTAGCTTCTTCATAGTTGGAAGGTTCTTTATTGATAAAGTCACATAATAAAGCTGCATACCTGGAGGAGGACCTGGTTCTCTTTCTTTCTCTGTGATTCTCTTCTAGAGCCACATATCTTTCCACACCTTGGATAGCTTCTCGTACCCAAGAAGGTTTCCTCTTGTGAGGATTCTTCTCCTGGGGTGGATCTACATGTTCTTGAGGTTCTTCAAATTCTCGATCTTCTTCTTGATTTTCTTCATTCATGGTTGTGTCATGAATTCTAGGTGCTTCTGATTCTTTAGGATCTTCAGCAGGTCTCTTTCTGGATTTGTTGTAAGCTGAGTCTTTGTCAAATGTTACATCCCTGCTAATGTTGATATTCTTGAATCCTGGGAAGTATATTCTGTAAGCCTTCGAGCTTTTAGATTATCCCACAAATATACCCTTTTTTGCTAAAGGATCTAACTTTTTCCTCTTTTCCTTCAGAATGTGTATGTATACTGGACAGCTGAATATTTTGAGATGGCTAACTTCTGGTTTCTTTCCGGAAAATACTTCTTCAAGTGTCTTATTCTCGAGTACTCTGTGTGGAGTATGGTTCTGTATATACACCACTATTCTAGCAGCTTCTGCCCATAAATGCATGGGAAGATCTTGATCATGAAGCACTGCTCTTGTAGCTTCCATGATAGTTCTATTCTTCCTTTCTGCAACCCCATTCTATTGTGGATTATATGGAGTGGATAAATCACTCTTAATCCATGAATCTTTGCATAAATCTTTGAATTCATTTAATGTGAATTCTTTGCCATTATCTGATTGAAATGTCTTGATCTTTTTTTCAGTGCGGTTCTCGATCAAGGCTTTGAATTCCTTGAACTTGCTGAAAACTTCATCTTTGTTCTTCATAAAGTATATCCATGTCTTCCTAGAAAAATCATCAATAAAAGAAACATAGTATACATACCCACCTAAATAACTGGATGACATTGGACCGCATACATCGGAGTGAATGATTTCCAAGATTCCTTTTGCTTTTCTTTCGCTACTTGGAAATGTCTTATTTGTGTTCTTTCCTTTCGCACATCCTTTGCAAACTCCTTCATGTTTTGCTTGAATTTCTGAAATACCTTCAACAGCTTTGCTTGCAAGTGGTAGTGCTCTATAGTGCACATGTGCAAGTCTTCTATGACAAAGTTCATTTGCCTCTACTATCTCATGGACTAAATCTTGTTCTGGATGGCCCTTCAATTTGTACAATCCTCCTTCTTGTTCTCCAATTACTACTTCATCAGCAATAGTCTTTCCTCTTGGCCACATGAGGACTTGGCCATCTACAAATGCAACCATCATGCCTTTTGCATCTAGTGCCAATATGGAGAGAAGATTTTTCTTTAGTCCTAGTACAAACAAGACATCCTTCATTTTCATAGACTTTACAGAGTCTAGCTTGTAGGAGGATTCACCACTACATTTTATGGGATATTGGTAGTCATCCCCAAGTTTCACCTTATGGGGTGAATTATGTTCGGATAGTTTCTCAAAATATTCCTTGAATCTTGTCATGTGTTTGGAAGCCCCGCTGTCAATAATCCAATATTTTATTCCATGAGTGACAGTTCCCATGAGAGCAGAGATCAAAACATATTCTTCATCACTTGAAGAGTCTTCACTTTCTTGTTTTACTTTCTTTCTGGGAGGGTCATCATCCTCAGCAGTGTGAGCATGATGTCTTCTTTTGGATTTCTTTTTCTTCTTGGATCCACTCTTATTCATGGGGAAATTTCTAGCAAAGTGTCCTCTTTCATCACATGTATAACATCTGAGTTTGAATGGATCCCTTCTTACAAAATTATCTTTCTGATGAGAATGCTTACCTTGGTGATGATGATTTTATGTTATGCCTTTCTTGAAGTGTGTTGTGAGAGCTTGATATTCACTTCCCATATTTTCTTCTTGAGCTACTATTCAAGCTTCTTCCTGTGAACATTCTTCCCACGTTCTACTGAACTTGATTAGCTTTTTCCTAGCATAGATTCCTTGGATGAAAGAATCCCATGACATAGGGAGACCATTGAAGGTTTTCATCACAATTTCTACATTCTCCACTTCTTCATCTACTGCTTCAAGTTTCTCTTTGATCTGGGAGACCCTTATGAAGTATGACTAGATGATTTCCTGATTATGGATCTTTACATTCTTCAACTAGTTCCTTAGAGTCATCTTCCGGTTTATGTTCTTCCCTTCAAACAGTTTTGTTAGGGCATCAAACATATATTTAGGTGTCTTGAGGGAGGACACCTATTGTATGAGGCGATCCTTGATTGAATCAGCAATAATCCTCTTTCCCATAACCAACTTCTTCTTATGTAAGGCCTTAGACTCATCTTCCTCAAGAACGAGAACCTCCTCATTGATGTAGGAGTCCAACTCATTTTCTTCCAAGAACAGGGAGATTCTATACTTCCAGGCTCGGAAGTTATCAGCTCCCTCAAGCTTTTCATCAAGCTTGGTATGATGAGACATCTTAACTGAGAACCTCAAATGGAAATACAAAAGATTTAGATATTACCACGTCAAGATCTTGGATTTGGATTTGGAGCTATATTTTTGCAGTGCTGGTTCAGGAGCAGATTAGGGTTTTAGTTTCTCTGAGTTTTTTCCAACCAAATGCTTTGATAATGATCTCTAAAAATTGATTGTGAGGAGGAGATCAGTCCAGGCATGGGCTCACTCAAAAATCACACTTCTATGCAAAGTCCTAATTTCTAGCAGTAGTGTCGGGTCCAAAACTGAAAAGCTCAGAAACAGATTTTGTTTTGATAGAAAAATATGCCCTAGGGAGGAGAGTTATCCCAACCTTATTTTGTTTAAAATATGTGGAGAGAGATCCAAAAAGTAGGAATCCCTAGTTCCCGTAGCTGCACAGTGTCTTCTTCTCAGGTTAGCTCTGATGCCATCTTAGATTTTTAAAATTAAGCTAGCATTATATTAGGATCTTTAACTGAGAGAATAACAAGCACAACAATCAAACAAGATACAATGAACACGGTGTTTTTCCTCGAGGAAACTATCAATGGAGAAAACCCTGCAACTTCCTCATGTTGGAGACATTTACCACCATACACACTCAATTTGGTCAATTTGGCCTAGTTAAACCACTATCCTAAGTTTTATTGACTTAATTGACATCCGAGGAGCAGTATATGACATCAGCTAGATCACACCCATGCCTACCTTCAGTCAAGGAGGCTAACTTAACCTTCTCCTACATTCGGGGAGGCTAACCAGAGCACTCTGGGGGTGATCTGAGTGTCATTAATGCCCCATATTGCTAACTAATGGTTACAATCAGTTAAACAGAGCAATGAAGGTGCCTTCCTTCATTAAATTGATTATTTATTGATTATTTAATGAACTGGAGTCAACAAAAGTGCCTCCAACCACTTCTAATGGTCAGTTACACTTCAATTAACCTCATTGGGGTTCATTGGAGTCATGATGTGCTACCACTTGTTGGTTGGATTGCAGTGACATGTGTTTGAGCTACTTTCAGTTAGAATCAATAATTTATTACACTTTGACTTTAGTTAGGGCTTAGTTGAGTCAATTAGGGTTTTCAGTGGTTAACTTGAGTGTTGACTGTGACTTACATTCATTTAAGCTAGACTCACTCATTCAATTCGAATGACCTCCTTGGGAATTCGAATTGGTTTGTCATTCATGCTTGCAACATGATCATTGTATTGTATTACTCATTCTTTGTGTGAATATACAAAGCGGCTACTCATTTTGTAGCACTATTACACCATTTTCATGTCTTATTGTTATTAATCTTTGATGAGACTGTGTTCTAGTCCCTAGATTACTGTGGTAGATTAATATGGTATCAGAGCTCATGACGGGACAAAGCTCATATCTCTCAAAAACAAGTTTTTTGACAGATCTTGCATGAAAATTGAGCAATAGCTCAAAAATCCATCACTGCACTAGAAGCCAACGGTTACCACTTAATACCCCAAGTAAAGAACTTGTTGATCAAGCTTGCTTGATTGACTATGCTGAGTGTGATGAAAGCCTAAAAGGTGCAGGCTGTTCGACCTTACATTTCCCTTTTTGTTGTGATTTTTAGGTTTTTGACAGGTGAAAGCATTCGCTTCAGCAGATTCAGATGGCTTCTTCCGTATATCTTTTGACTCCGTTCAATTTCCACTCATGGAAAGGAGTTATGGAGATCTAGCTATGTGCCAGAGGACTATATAGGGTCACTATGGACACTAAAGAATAGCTTGATTCTGTGACAAGAAAAGATAGATTCTTGAACAAGAAGGATGAAGCATTTAGATTCTTGTGCCTCTCTGTTTCCCGGGATCTTCTTTTCCATCTTTCGGGATTGAAGAATCCAAAGGAAATTTGGGACAAATTGGAAAACCTGTATGGAAAGTAGGATGATTTGAGATTTTACCAGCTCAAAAATGAATTGATGTCTCTCCAGCCTTCTAATTTTGAGACCTTGAATGACTTTTTCACAAAGTTCAAGAACATTGTCTTACTGTTGAAGCAATGAAAAGTGGAGAAGGAGGATAATAATCTCATTCTCACCATACTCTCCACACTTGGAGCAGATTATTGAGATTTTGTCTCTACATTCCTTGTGGGGAATCTCACAACCCCTGGATGGAAGATGCCTACATTCAATGCCTTCATTGAGTCCCTAACAAGTGAACATGATAAGCTTGTCCAGATGGAGATCATCAGATCCTCCCATGATCAAGCGCTCCATGTATCGGGGCCCAAATATCTAAAGGGTAAAGGAAATCAACAAAAGAACCCAAAAACTAAATTCGAATCTCCTAATCCTAAAGTTGAAAACCAACAGCATGATCAGTCTTCTAGCTGAAAGAAGAACAAAGGAAAAGGGAATCATGGAAAAGAAAAAGTCAAGTGTTCATACTATGGGAAGGGATTCCACCCAGAACATGCTTGCATGAAGAATAATCTTGATGAATCTACCTCTCTCCTTGAGAGAAATCACATCAATATTCCAGAAAGTTTTCGAAGGAGAGATCAGCAAGATCGGGAACCACAGCATGAAAGAGGTCATGCCCTCATGGAAAGCACTTCAAAGTCCAAAGCACTATTGATTGATTCTGGAGCTTTGAACCACATGATGGCTGAAAGAGACTCCTTTTCATCCTTGGATACCAGAAAATTCATCCCCATCCACATTAGGAGATGACTCCACCATCATTTTAGAAGGATAAGGTACGGTTGATCTTGAGAATGGCTGTTTTTCAAATGTTTTGTATGTACTGTCTCTGGCATCAAATATCCTTAGTGTCTATCAGATGAAACATATAAGAGTGCCTAAGAGAGTATATTTCATCCCAAATAATGTTTATATAATGGAACTTGCATCTGAGAAACTTGTTACTAAAGGCCTTGCAAACCATCATGCAAAAGCTTATGAGTTTTCGCACTTTGTGGTGGATGCAAATCCCACCGCTCTGCTAATACATGGAAATGAAGTTAGTAGGCTATGGCATGAGAGGTTTGGCCATCTCAATTTCAAATATTTGCAGCAATTACAGAAAAAATCCATGGTTGAAGGCCTCCCATTCATCAAGGAAACCACTGGAATTTGTAAGGGCTATGTGGTTAGAAAACACCCTGAGCACAAGTTCGATCATGGGAAGGTAAATAGAGTTGAATGCATCTTGGGGATGATACACTATAATATCAGCGGTCCAATGCTTGTCACATCCATGACTAGATTAAGGTATCTTCTGAATTTTATTGATCATTTTTCAAGGTACACATGGGTCTTCTTTCTCAAAAAGAAGTCTGAAGTATGTGAAAAATTCACTGAGCTGAAGGCCTTGATTAAGAATGCCTATGGGATTAAGATCAAATTATTGAGATCTGATAATGGTGGGGAGTATGTCAGTAATGATTTTCTTCACATATGCTCCCAAAGTGGTATTCGGTTCTAACATTCAATTCCCTACACTCCCCAGTAGAACGGTGTAGCAGAAAGGAAGAATCGGTCTCTCAAGGAGATGAGCACCTGTATGTTGGAATCAAAGAAGCTGGATGAAAATTTGTGGGATGAAGCCATGCATGCTACAGAATACATTCAAAATAGAGTTCCAAACTCATCTATGAAAGGGAATACCCATTTTGAAGCATACTTCAGACACAAGCTGGATGTGTCGAACCTGCGGGTGTTTGGGTCCACTACATGGGCCCGAATTCCACTTGATAAAAGAAGGGCTTTGAAACAGCAAATCATAGAATGTATATTTATTGGGTATCATAAAGAATTAAAAGGTTTCAAGCTGCTGGATATCAAAAAAAAAAATATCATCATCGAAAGGAGTGTCAAGTTCGATGACCCTCTTCAGGAGGTGGAATTAGTGAAGGAGAAAACTACTGAATTTCCTTCCTATTCTACTGAATATTTGGATGATGAAATTGGGGGTGATGACCCTGATTTGTATCCTATTATTTTTTATATTAGTGTATAGAAAACATCATATGTTGAATCATAACCTTAAGTACAAAATCATCTTCCCACATGTGCCCGACAAACACTCTCCTCCGTAGGAGATAACATTGGAAATCCGGATGATCCAAGGAGAACCCGGTCTGATTTCCAAAGAGCAGGTATTGCACTCTATTGTCCTGATAATTTGTTGTCCAAATTTTTTTATTTGATGATTATTTCAGACCCAAAATCCTACTACCATGTTCGGAAGTATCCGAGATGGCAAGTTGCCATGGATGAAGAGATGAATTCTCTTCAGAAAAACACTACTTGGGAGCTAGTTTCTCTTCCTCCGGGAAGGAAATTGGTTCAATGCAACTGGTTGTTTCAAACGAAGGTTGCTGCTGATGGAATCACCTGAAAATATAAGGCAAGTTTATTGGCAAAATTTTTCTTCCAGGTCCAAGGTGTGGACTACCATTAGACTTTTGCACCGGTTGCAAAAATGGACTCCATCCGCCTAGTTTTGGCAATTTTAGCATCTAAGCACTGGGTAGTGCATCATATGGATGTTAAGTCATCCTTTATGAATGGAGATATTCATGAGGAGATATACATGAAGCAGCATGAGGGATACATCTCTGATCCATATTTGGTTTGGAAGCTAAAGAAGTCACTATACGGGTTAAAACAAGCCCCAATAGAGTGGTATTCGAAGATGGATGCCTTCCTTCTCTCGCAAAATTTCCAAAGGTGTAGATCAGATCCAAATGTTTATATACAAAATTTTGACGGTAATTTTATTATTATTTTTTTATATTTTGATGACTTACTGATCACAGGTAGCATAGTTTCTTCTATTTCATCCATCAAAACTGCTCTCCACAATGCATTTGAAATGAGCGATTTGGGGCTCTTAAAACAATTTTTGGGGCTCCAAATTGAGCAAAATTATGATGGAATAACGGTAAATTAGTAGAAATACATATCAGACCTGTTATTCAAGTTTAACATGTCTGAATGTAGGCCTACACCATTCCCTTTCCTTTAGGGATCAGCTTTGAACAAGGAAAAAGCACACCTCCCATGGACTGCACTATTTATCGACAGCTGATTGGTAGCTTGTTGTAATTGACACATTCTCAGCTTGACATATGTTATGCCATGAATTATATATCAAGATACATGCATCAACCCCATGATATTAATTGGAAGGAATTCAAGAGGATCCTCTAGTATATTCATGGAACTAGGACCTACGTCATTCACTATGCTGCAGACTTCGAGCTAGAGCTGGTTGGATACACAGATTTTGATTGGGTGGGTGATTCTATTGATCAGAATTCCACTTCTAAATATGTATTCATGTTTGGTGGTGGACCCATTTTCTGGTATGGCAAAAAGTAGGCTGCCATAGCATTATCTTCAGCAGAGGTCAAGTATTGAGGAGCGGTGAATGCTTGCATCCAAGAAGTTTGGTTGCAAGGCATTCTTTTAGAGTTTGATCTTGGTAGTACTTTGTCCAATATCATATTTTTTGACAATAAAAGTGCTATTAAGATATCCATAGATCCAATTACTAGGCAGAGGACCAAGCATGTAGAGTTGCACATGCACTATATCAAGGAGCTAGTGCATGACAGGACCATCATTCTGCAATACTGCCCGACTGATGAGCAGATTGCAGACATCTTCACCAAGAGATTTTTAGAAAATAAGCACACTTACCTCTGTTGATTGTTGGGGGTGATTCGATCAAGATGCAGACTACGGGTGATTCCATCAAGGTGCAGACTACTTTCAATGTTCAGCTTGAGGAGGGGTTTTCCCACTGGGGTTTCCCTCTTTTCCTCACTTAGTTTGTTTTTGAGCATTATTTCAGTCTTAGCATTGTACAGGGTGACCTATGGCCTTAGTTGCTGAGGCCTTAGCATTTTTATTCATTTTATGTTTTCTACTCCTCCTTAGTATAGCTTAAGGGGGGATGTTGGGGACATTTACCACCATACACACTCAATTTGGTCAATTTGGCCTAGTTAAACCACTATCCTAATTTTTATTGACTTAATTGACATCATAGGAGCACTAGATGACATCATCTATATCACACCCATGCCTACCTTCAGTCAAGGAGGCTAACTTATCCTTCTGCTACATTCAGGGAGGCTAACTGGAGCACTCCGGGGGTAATATGAGTGTCATTAATGCCCCATATTGCTAACTGATGGTTACAATCAGTTAAACAGAGTAGTGAAGGCACCTTCCTTCATTAAATTGATTATTGATTGATTATTTAATGAACTGGAGTCAACAGGGGCCCCTCCAACCACTTCTCATGGTCAATTACACTTCAGTGAACCTCATCGGGGTTCATTGGAGTCATTTATGCACTACCACTTATTGGTTGGCTTGTAGTGACATGTGTTTGAGCTAATTTCAGTTAGACTCAGTCATTTATTGCACTTCAACTTCAGTTAGGGCTCAGTTGAGTCAATTAGGGTTTTGATCAGTGGTTAACTTAAGTGTTGACTGTGGCTTACATGCAGTTAAGATAGACTCACTCATTCAATTCAAATGACCTCCTTAGGAATTCAAATTGATTTTTCATTCATTCTTGCAGCATGATCATTGTATTGTATTACTCATTCTTTGTGTGAATATATAGAGTGGCTACTCATTTTGTAGCACTATTACACCATTTTCATGTCTTATTGTTATTAATCTTTGATGAGACTGTGTTCTAGTCCCTAGATTACTGTGGTAGATGAATACCTCAGAGATAGAATCAGCACCAAAAGTAAAACCCAAAATAGTAAGATGATCTCCCGACAGTGGTAGCCTCTTTCTTTCTAGCCCCATCAACTTCTTCTCCCTCAGCTATGCACTACAATTGAGTGTGAGTGAGTGTGTGATAAATAGAGAGAGTCACTCTCTTTTATACTAATTCCCAAATTGACAATGAATCACTAGGGTCAACTTCACTAGGTGATTCTAACAACCGTAGGGCCCCAGAACTGCGGGGACTTTAACCCTTGAACAATAGGAGGATTACCCACATTAACTTGACATGACTTGTTTACATTATAGAAACTCTTGATCGAAACATCAGGGCATGAGATGA
>LPNX010615881.1:17076-41153 GCA_001517045.1 Pseudotsuga menziesii
TATTGAATTTATTAAAATAATTAAGGTGAGAAAATAAATTAAAAAAATAGAAAATTACATGAAAAAAACTAAAATTTATTATGAACGAGAAAAAGTTGTGTTGCAGCATATTCAGTAAAAAAATTTGTCCAAGCCAAAAATGAGAACACATGGAGGATTGATAGTAAGCCCAAAAAGAATAGGGAAGCGTTAACCAATAATCCCATGAGCCCATAAAGTGCAGGAGGGGAAAATTAGGTATGTGCTGGGGCGTGACATTTACATGGAGCGTGTTGAGGCACTGTGTTCGAGGGCTCTCATCGGCAGACTTGAATACTGTCATATGGGGAAGAAAGACTAGATAGCTTGGGCTACAGAACACTGGAAGCCCCTGCTCACTTATGTGCCCACGATTAGTCTGCTCACAAAGGGGTGGTTGGTGTTTTTTTTCTTGGAGGATGCTCATGCATCGGCCATACTTGATTCGCTCTGGAGAATTGGGGCAGGTTCTTTGGTCCTTATTCGCTGGCATGCACATTTGGACCCCCTTCGGGAGAGGGTTAGAAAAAGAAATTTGTGGGTCTTGCTCCTTGTTCTTCCCTTTCCACTATGGAGCTGGGGTTTCTTGGAGGGTATAGCCAATACCATTGGATGATTTGTTGCTATGGAAGATGACTTTCAACACTCTTATGAAAAGAGAATGGCAAAGATTCTGGTTAAATTAGATATCTCAGATGGTCTCCCTACGGGTATTGAAATCCTCTCTCTTGACCGTCTGTTCACTCAGCATTTGGATTACCTCAACATTCCATTTCATTGCAGTAAGTGCAGGGATGTGGGCCATTTGAGAAGGGACTATCTGGTTTTACTCCATGGTGCTGCTAGTTCGAGTTCTCAACTCTCTCCTCCTGTGTGGCAGATGGTTCCTTCTAGCTTGGAGTGTTTACTGCGAGAACACCCCTCTCCGACTCAGGCCCCTCTGTCAAAAGGTATTTATTCTCAATATTGCTCGTTTGTTGGAGACGTGTTTGATCAGGATCTTTTGATTATGGATGAATTGGAGGGGAACACCTCTCACCCTTTGACTATTGTGGGCATTGAACCATCAGATAACTACCTTTGTGTCTGAGCCCACCTTTGTCTCCTATGATGATCCTTCTTTACTGCAGCCATCAAACCCTTCTCCTTCCGATATTACTCCTCATAATAAAAACGAGTCGGGTTGTACTTTTTTGGCTAGCGATTTCCCTCCTTTGGTGAGAGTAGGCTCTCCTGTCATTTCTTCCCTTCCTCATAGTCTCGTCTCTTCTCCTTCCTTTGCTGATCCTTCTCTCCCGAAGTCGTTGGAGATTTTTTGTACCAAAACTCCTATCTTGCCCTCTACCCTTTCGTTGGACTCCATACATTTTGAAAACGTAACTATTCGCAAAAAGAAGAAAGCTTCCATTCTTATGATGGATAGGGCTCTTGGAGCTCAAACCTATACTCCCTTGTCTACCAGATTAAAAAATGTGGCGAGGAACTCGTCGGCATCCTCTCCTCAGGTTCTTAGAGATTTTTCACCCAATACTGGTGGTTCTTAATGAAAATTATCTCTCTCAATGTTTGAGGCTTGGGAGGCTCGACCAAACAAAAGAGCCTCCACCACCTTCTCGCGTCCATCTCTCCTGACTTAATTCTCCTTCAAGAAACTATGAGTAGCACCTGCCCTGCTCTTTTAGCATTCTCCAAGTTCCATCCTAGATAGAAGTTTTGTGCTATCAATTCAAAGGGCCTCTTAGGTGGTATTCTCTCGAGATGGAACCCCCTTAGGGTGAGGTGCAAGGATTTTAAAACTTTGGCGGGCATCCTTCTAAAGGCTCAATTCAGGGGCTCTCACTTCTCCCTCACCATTTTGAATTGTTACGGCCCCTACCTCAATTGTGATGTTTTTTGGAACTCGGCTACTCGGGGTGGTCTCCTTTCCCTACCCAATCTAATCCTTATCGGGGATCTCAATCTTACTCTTAATGCTTCTGAAATTTGGGAAGTAAAGCTCAAATTGATCCTCTTGGGCCGTTCTTCACTCAACTTTTTGTGGACTATAATCTAGTGGATATTGCACCTTCTTGTGTTGGGCCTGCCTGGAGAAATGGTAGGGCTGGGGAGGAGGGAATCTGTAAAAGACTTGACATATTTTTAATCTCAACGAGCTTGATTGATCTGCTCCCTTGGCATAGGGTTTGGTCTTCCCCTTTTGTGGTTTCAGGTCACTATCCGGTTTGTTTTGAGTGCATGGAGGAGCGTAGCATCGCTAATTTTCCTTTTAAGTTCAATCATGCCTGGCTTTCAGATGAATATTTTTCTAGGATGGTCAAAGAAGAATGGACCAGTCTGACTCTTAAAGATCATTCGGATGAGATGGATACTCTTTTGTAGAAGCTCTGGTTGTTAAAAAGAAAGGAAAAATATTGGACACATACTAAATCCTTGGCTATGAAACATGATATTATTTCCATTGAGTCAGAAATTAAGAGTCTGTTGGGGTATTCTGTGTCAGGAATCCTCTCCTCACATGATCATATCAGGCTCCCCAAACTCAGGAGTAAAATGAAGCTTCTGTTGGATCATGAATTACTTTCAGCCCTTTTGCAAAGTAGGATGACTTGGGCAAATCTGGGGGATGCAAACACAAAATATTTTCATTTTGTGGCATATGCTCAAAGGAATCAAAATGCCATTTGGGGCCTTACAGAGGATATGGGGAACTTGATTGAAGAGATCTTGGTGTCAAGTATTTTTCTAAGATTTTTAGGGATGACAATTAGACTAACATTCTGGCTCAGCGCTGAAGGTCATACGATTGTTCCCTTCTTTTATTCTTCAGGAGGAAACTGAAAGATTCACTCATCAAATTTGCTTGGAGGAAGTGGAGCAGGCTTTAAAATATTTCAAGTGGGATAAAAGTCCTGGGCCAAATGGATGGCCGGTGGAATTCTTTTTGGCTTTCTTTGACATTCTGGGAAATGACCTCTTGAAAGTGGTTGAATTCTCTAGACTTAATGGAAGAGTCTTACCCTCCTTGAACTCTACCTTCATTTCCCTCATCCCAAAGAAGGAAAACCCTCTTCCTTTCATTGACTTTAGACCCATATCTCTTTGCAATTTAGTATACAAACTTATCTCCAAAATTGCGGCCTTACGCTTGAAGCCCTTCCTAGATAAGTTTATTTCGCCCCAGCAATTTGGGTTTCTGAAGAATAGGTAGATCGTTGAGCCCATTTCTATTACTCAAGAGGTTTTACACTCAGTAAAGACTAAAAACAAGTGTTCCCTTGAGTCTCAAGCTTGACTTGTCAAAATCTTTTGACAGGGTGAATTGGTCTTTTCTTAGACTTATCCTTCTTTAGATAGGGGTCCCCTTGGTGGGTGTCAATTGGATTATGGGTTGTTTATCATCTGCAAACTTTGCCCTGCTTGTAAACGGTACCTCCTCCAGTTTTTTTCCTACTTCCAAGGGTATTAGTCAGGGTTGTCCACTGTCTCCCCTGCTGTTTATTCTTGTTATTGAGGGGCTTAGTCTTTTAATTGAAGATGCTTGGACCAATGGTAGGATCAAGGGTATCAGTATTTCACCTTAGTTGTCACTCACTCATCTGTTATTTTTTGACGATGTGATTCTCTTTGGTACATGAACTTTTGAAGCATGGGTTGCTTTCAAAGTCATTTTGGATAATTTTTGTGCAGCCTCAAGTATGTGTATTAATATGGGCAAATCCTGTTTTCTTTTCAATAATATGGAGGAGGGAATCTTAAACAGGATTTCTCATTCTCTATATTACAAGTATGACCATATCTCTCTAGGTTTCAAGTATTTGGGCTATTTCATCAAGCCTCTTGGTTATTTGGTAAAGGATTGGAACTGGCTTGTAAAAAAATTTGAGAAGAGAATTCAGCATTGGACCCATCGGTTTCTCTCTCTGGGGGGTAGACTTATCTTGATCAGGGATGTTCTCACCAGTATGCCTATTTACTGGCGGGCTCTTGTTCCTATTCCTAAGTCGATTCTAGGCAAGCTCAGAAAGTTGATTTTTTCTTTCTTATGGGGTTCTTCTACAGAAAAGAAAAAGTACCACTTAGTGGACTGGTTGTCTCTTTCGCGATCCACCTCCCTTGGAGGTTGGGGTATTAAGCATTTGGGTTGGTTTAGTCTCTCCTTGCGTTTGAAAATTTTATGGATGGTCCTTAAAGGGACTAGGATCTGGCATCAAATCTTGTCCACATAATATTTAAAGAAACACTCTGTGGTGTCTTGGATTCGTCAAAAGTCTTTTTCTGCAAATGGAGTTTCAGTGATTTGGAATGGCTTTCTTCTTATGCTCACCTAGGCTGGAATATGTCTCTCATGGAAAGTGGGGAATGGGATTGATACTCTCATTGGCTCGGATCCAATCGTGGGCATAGACACCTTCACCGTATTCCCTCTGGATCTTCATGCATATCTCGAGGATTATGGCATCTCCTCCCTGGAACAAGCCCGTAATCTTTCACTTGAGGCTCCGGGATACTGGCTCACTGCATAGGATTTGGAATTGGGGGGAGAGTGGAAATTATTATGGGACAAATATATCTTAGGGCTTGAACATGGTAGAATTAGACTCAATCATCTGCATGATTCTCTGATCTAGACTCACAATCGACAGAATGGGGATATCACTATTGCTCTAGGGTTCGATCTTATTTCAAACTACTTTCTCGAGCCCACCTTGTATCAGAATCAATTTTTGGAACTCCTATGGTCCTTCAGCATCCCTTCTAAAATCAGGTGCTTTATTTGGCTCATTGTTGGGAATCACATTTTAACTTGGGAAAATCTCATGAAACACAGATGGTTGGGATCTGCCGTGTGTGCCCTTTGCAGGAATGGTGAAGACTCGGTTCGACACCTCTTCATCGATTGTATCACAACCAAGAGGGTTGTCTTCATCATTTGTGAGAAATTCTGCATTCCTCCCTTATTAAATTGCTCTGTCAGTTCTTTTTTAGAACTCTGTTTTAAGAAATTCTTAGCTCACTCTGATTTTAGCTATCTGCCTCTTTTTATTTATTGGAGTGTATGGAAAATGAGAAACTATTGTATTTTTTAAGACAAGAAGGTTTCTGTGTCTAGCATCATACACCAGGTGGAGTATCTCTTTCACTTGTACCTTGTCTTGAAGCTGAAGAAGAAGATAAAATGTATTGGAATCAGACCACGGATTTTTTATCCTTGTGGTTTCTTTGATGGGGTCGTTGTGGGGAACATTGGTGGTGCTGGGTTTGTGCTGCTACAGAGTGACTCTCACACCCTTGGCTTCTCTTTGGGTTGTGGCATGAGCACCAATACCAGGGCAGAACTTCTTGCTCTTTGGGCACTTCTTGTTGTTTCAAAGAATTTGGGGATCCCTCTCCTCACTATCTTTGGAGACTCCTTAGTCATTCTAAATTGGGAAAATAGGAATTCATCCTTGGATTCTCCTAGTTTGGACCACTGGTGCAAAGACATAAGATCCCTTATGTATAATTTCTCTTGGTTGACAATCAAGCATATCTATCGTGAGCATAATCAACAGGCTAATTTTCTTTCAAAGAAGGCTTTGGTTTTAGAACCTGGATTTGTATTTTTCACTGAGTATCTTGATGGCATGATCATTGATCATGGGAACTTTCATCTTTTTTAAAGCATGGTGTCAAGACTCAGTCCCTTCTTTTTTGGCACTTGAAACCTCATTTTCTTTTAGATGGAATGGATTGGGTTTTTTATGAAGAGAGTATTAGCCTTCTCATTGTGCTCAAGATGGATAAGCTTGATTGTCAATCACTGCTCCTCATAGATCTGCCCAATCTCTCTGGTTAAAAGTATTACCTCTCTTCTTGTTGAGTGGAAGTTTTGTTTGCATGAAGGTTCTTGTGTTTCTCCTTTTCTCTTGCAGCAAGGATTGATGGTTGTACCTGTATATATTAGTGATTAGAGGGATTCCCAAATGCTGCTTGTTACAAAAGATGGAAGCCTGGCTATGAAGGCTGTATGTATATGATGTCCTTTGATTCATAATATGAATATCAAGGTATGGCATTTTTTCCTCTTGAAAAAAAAAAATCCCACGAGCCAGCATTCTTAAAGAATCCTTTGAACTCATGGATTCTTAGAAAAAGGCACTAGAATTTACCACTATGCACACCAAAATGTTGGTAATTACATCGAGATACCAAAATGTAGGAATTGCATCCAAATCTTGATCATTCTGAAAAAAAATGATGTTTTAATGGAGCAGCATGATCTGTTTATTCCTATACAGATTCTAATTGCATGTCTATTTTTTGAAATATTTTACAAAGAATTTATCTTTTGTAGTATATGAAGCATGTCTAGTGTTTATTCTAAATTCTCTGTATAGTGACATGACATTTCTCTGCATGAAAGATTTGGTTTTGCAAGTGTTCTAAGCCATTGGATGGACCAGAAATATGTTTAGACTACCCTATCGCAATTGTAGCCATTAAAGAAGCTAGATGTGTTGAGTCAGTGACCACAACTTGACAACTTTGGGTAGAAAGTAACCTTGGGTGTAAATTGTTCACTAGAAGATGAGTAAAAAAGGACGAAGTTTCAAATGAGTAATTGTGGCCATTGAGGCAATAATGAGAGGATTCACTTCCCATTCCTAATGTTATTGTTGCATTTAGTGTAAGTCAGTGTCCAAAGAACAGAGGCAACGATAATTTGTGTGCAACTTGTTAATTTTTATTGAATGTGCATATTGTGAAAATTTTAAAGTATTGTATATTTTGTATTATTGCTATTGTTCAATCTTAGTCTAAAGAAATCAAATGAAGAAACAATCCATAAAACGACATAACTTAAATCATTGTGTGTAGAAGCTTTGTCTTACCACTAGACGGTCACTAGTTTAGTTTTGTCTACAGTTTGTTATATGTTGGTGGGTCTTGTGAATCCAAGACCATTAATTACAGTCTATCCTTGTATTTTTATGTGTTTGAGTACAAGTCAAGTTGTATGAATGACTTTTGACTGCTTTTCTAACATTTGAGTTGGCAACCTCGGATACATTGGCAAAGTGAAGTGTGTCTATATAGTTAGTCATTACAAGTGTGTCAATGATGGTTACAGGAAATTGTATCTTAACTGGATCAAAGCGGTAAGATCTAATTTGATGGTTGAAAAAGAGTATAGTTCATGAGATTTCAGAGTGGATCACGATTCAAATGAAGACTAGACCATACATAAATTAGAGTCAAAAAATTATGTGTGCTTTTATTTGTAATGTAAACATTAAGGAGGGGGGGGGGGTGTTAGAGTTAATGTTTATCATGTGCTAGATAAATTTCTAGATAATATTGAGTGGTTGATGTAGATAGAGATGTAATAAATAAGGTGCTCACTACACTATTGAGAAGTGTCTAGAATAAACACTTTATAGTCATGTTGATTGTGTTTCTAAATCAATGGTCAAGAGTTATTAACCAATTTATAAATATGTGTGCTTGGATTGAAATGAAAAACAATTAAGTTTATGTGTGTAATATGGCTTACCAATAAATATAACGTTGTAATCCCCCATGCTCCTCAACTTTCTTTTGAACTCGCTTTCTTCAATGTATTCATATGGTTCTTGGTGGGCCATGAGAAACTAAAATTTTGATTAGATTCATAGGTGTTTTGAAAGCTTTAAAGTATTAATTTAATTTCATATATCCCTATATATCTATGTGGATTCTAGAATTTGAATTGTTTTGAAGGATATACTAATGCTTTGGTTCTATTCCAGTTAAATCTATAGATTTTTGTTTTTGGACACAACGTGAGAATTAATGGATGGGCGAACAAATAGACATCAAAAGTATGCTCTAGGTAAATTCATTGACCACTTATCAACTTGTAAGTGTGTTAAGAAGTGAGCTATTCATAATAAAGGGATGTTGTGCAGACTTCTTCATTCCACACTCCATTCCTCTAAAAATCGGTTTATTTCATCTATTAACCAAAGCATTGGTTTTCCCTTTAGTCTTAGAAAATGGGTTGGTTACATCTCTTGGCCAGAGGTTTGTTTTCATCTCTTAAGTAATGAAGCATGGGAGTAGATCAAAATGCACTAGTTGTATCTCTTGGCCAATGAAGCTTGGAAATGGAGTTCTTATGCAATGCTTTAGTTGTATGAGCTTGTAAAAGTGGTCATCCCATCACCAAAGTCTATACACATGGATAACATGTGAAAAAATGCATACAAATATTTGTTAGAAAGGTGATGTGTAATAACCTCAACATACCCAAAGGTGGACACTTTGAAAATGAGTGCAAGTTAATAGTATGAAGACATTTTTTATAAAAATAAAGTGTACTTAATTAATGTAAATTAGGATATTAAATTAATGCATCATTGAATTAAAGACTTTTCCAACTCAAATTAAGACTTCCCCATCCTTTGTAACTCCTAAGTTGAAACNTAAATACTTTTCCAACTCAAATTAAGACTTCCCCATCCTTTGTACCTCCTAAGTTGAAACCTAACAAATCCATTAATAAATCAAATTTCCTTGATACAAGGAAAAATAAAACCTAAAAACTTTTGATTCAACAAGAAAAGTAATCAAAGTAAATGATTCAAGAACATGTATTCTATCAAACATCGACCAACTTAGACTATATAGATTTTATTTTTTTTTGGTGAAATCTAAATTTTGAGGTATTTAATTTTTTTAAATGCATTTAATTTAGACAAATAATATCAATAATTATAAGAACTTTTAAATATTTTCAAATATATTTCCCACCAAATAAACCAAAAATAGTTAAAAACTAAACCACTCATTTAAATTTGAGTCCTAACAATTTTATAAAATGATACTTATATGAACAATTTCATATGAAACTAATGTTTTTGTTCTAACATTGTATGAAAGTAATGCTTTATGTAGTAGAAAGTAATGCTTTATGTAGTAGATGGGCCAACGCCCTTATGTAGTAGATGGGCTAACATTGTTCTTTAACACCTTCATGTTCTTCTAAATCAATTGTTTAGCTCCTCTCGGATATGGGCCAACCCCCATAGGCTCCTCAGCTTCTCACAATAAATCCTTTCCAACAATGTCAAGTCTTCAACACCTTCAAGTTCTTCTAAAACACGGCATCCATAAATATTTAATGTTCGAAGCTTCAGGAGATGGGCCAACCCCCTTATGCTCCTCAGCTTCAAACAATAAGATGTCTAAAGCTCCTCCAAAGATACCAATGTTTCAAGACTTGGCAACTGCTCCAACGTATGACAACCCTTAAGGTTCATCACTCGTAGTTTTGAAAGAGGACTTGACCATTCTATTTTCCTCAATTGATCACAGTGAGTCAATTCTAGTGTTGTGAGAGAATCTGGCAGTTGAAGGTTGGGGCAATTAATACTTTCTCTTTCTCCTTCAAGCATCTTAAATGACACCTCACGTAAAATCCAACAGCTACTTATTCTTAACTCGGTCAGTTGATTCAACTGTCCAAGGGAATCCGACAAAGATTCCAATCTTCCGTAGCACTCCAAGTTCAAAGACTTCAAGTTCTTTAGCTCTCCAATGTTACTTGGCAATACCTCAATACTGGAAAGCGACAAGTGTTCAAGCATGCAGATGGTTCTAAGGGTTTTGCTTGTTAATTTACAAAAAGAACATAAATCAAGATATCTAAGTCGGGTTAGAGTCCCCAAGGAATCTAGAAGGATATAATTTATGAGAGGATGATAACTGGATGTGTTCTAAGTTTGTTAGATTCTCGAAGCATTGTGGCAGAGATGTTATTGCACTGTCCCAAACGATCAATTCCCACAAGATTTATATAGATGTGAAAGTTGAAACTCTTCACCCCTAGTCCCGGACCTCCCCAACTTCTAGGAAAAGACCGTGTAAAAGATGAATTACAACTTGCATTTTGCATACAGTAAAAGGAAGGGAAACAACATGTCCAACTGTAAAGTGAGTGGTACATCTACTTTAAAGTAGATGTCAAATCCTGTTTAGATGGATAAGAAATAGGCATTGAACATATATACTTGGAAGAGGAGTCTGGCAAATTGTGGGTCTAGTTATCAATGTTTGAGGCCCACACCCACACCAACGTATGCGCATCAGCAACTTTTCACACCAGGGATCCAGGAACAGGGGAGCAGGATTGATGGTGGTTTGAAAAATCATCAACAAATAGGGAAGTGAGATATGTCATGGTTTGAAAACTATTCGATAAGTAGATAAGCATTAACAGATGGACTTACGTCGTGGGTGGTGGGCTGTGGTAGCAGCAGGACGGTGGATGATGGGTGACAGAGCATAAACAGAGACGGAGACAGAGTGGGAACAGTGTTGTCACTGGAGGCGACCACATCCGATTGCCAACATAGGGGAAAATCGTCCCCTCATTAGACAACTATGTTTACAATATTCCATTTGAACAAGCCGCATATCTCGAAATCTATATGGCTCGTCCTTCCATGAGTGTCATCATTTATCTCGTAGGAATCTCCCCATTTACTAGCGGTTAGCTCGATCATGAGCGATGGTGACCTGCGCATTCATTTGGCCAGTGGGATGCACAGTACAGGTTGTGTCGGGAATGGTGGGAACGAAGTCCAACCTAGGGATTGTTGGGAGGTATACTTGATGCATGGCATTATGGATGAAACTTCACTCTCTCGTGTTTGAGTTTAAAAGAAATTAACCATGGATTGGTGTTTTCATTGATCAATATTACATAATGAGCATATATATATATCTATAGGAGTTGTCGAACGAGGGGACGATTTTCCCCTATGTCGACGATCGGACGTGGTCATCTCTAGCGACAACACTATCCCCACTCTGTCTCCATTAACGCTTTGTCACCCATCATCCGTCGTCTTGCTACTACTCCCTCCCGCCGCCCACGACGTAAGTCCATGCATTAATGCTTATCTACCTACCAAAGAGTTTTCAAACCATGACATATCCTGCTTCCCTGTTCTTGGATGAGTTTTCAAACCACCATAAATCTTTCTCCCATGTTCCTACGTCGTAGGCGGGGGTGACAGCAAGACGGGGGATGATGGGGGATAGAGTGTTAACAGAGACAGAGTGGGGACATTGCTGTCGCTAGAGACGACCACATCCAATCGTCGACATAGGGGAAAATCGTCCCCTCATTAGCAGCAAGACGGGGGATGATGGGTGATAGAGTGTTAACAGAGACAGAGTGGGGACATTGCTGTCGCTAGAGACGACCACATCCAATCGTCGACATAGGGGAAAATCGTCCCCTCATTAGAAAACTCTGGTAGATAAGCATTAATGAATGGACTTATGTCATGGGTGGCGTGCAGTGATGGCAACAGGACGACGAATGATGGGTGGTGCAGCGTAAATGTAGAGCGTTAACAGAGATGGAGTGGGGATAGTGCTATCACCGGAGGCAACCATGTCAAATCGCCAACATTGGGGAAAATCGTCCCCTCGTTAGACAACTCCACAAAGAATAGGGAAGAGTTAACCCATAAGCCCATGGACTAACACTATTAAAGAATCCTTTAAATTTACCAATATGCACACCAAAATGTTGATAATTGCATCGGGATACCAAAATGCAGTAATTCCATCGGGATATCCAAATGCAGTAATCACATCCGGATCTTGCTCATTCTGGAAAAAAAAAGACGTTTTGGAGCAGGACGATCTGTTTATTTGTACAAAGATTCTAATTCCATGTCTATTTTTGAAACATTTTTCAAAGAGCTTATATTTTGTAGTATATAAATCCTCTAGTGTTTATTCCAAATTCTCTATATAGTGACATTTATGTGCATGCAAGATTTGGTTTTGCAAGTCTTTTAAGCCATTGGATGTTCCAGAAATATGTTTAGACTATCCTATTGCAATTGTACCATTGAAGAAGCTATACTTGTTGAGTCAATGGCCACAATTGGATAACTTTTGGTAGAAAGTAACTTTGTGTGTAAATTGTTCACTAGAAGATGAGTAATCTTGCCACACACATAATTTTCCTTAACAATGGAGCTGCATTTAGTTGTATATGCATAAAAATGATACTTATTGGTGATGGAAGCCAAAATATTACCATGCAATCTTTGTTATTATAGAGAATGCATAGCTAAGAGGTTTGCTTGTTTTAGTTTTATATTGTCAATATGTCTTGGTTTTGCTTTTATAATAAAAAAATGAGTTTTAAATAAAACTAATTTTGTGATACTAAAGAAAAATAGATTTTTTTGTTTTGTTTTCAAAATCAACTAAATAAACCCCACCGGTATACATGGATATGTTGATTTGGTTGATGGGAGCAAGGGCTAGTATGAGACCTGTGGCTATAGTTATGGTTATGGTTACGGTGAACACTAGGAAAATGAGGGAATTAAATATTACAAATGTGATTCTTGTTATCACTGTCCTTGCATTTTAGTAATTATAAGACTAGACTTTCAATGTGTTCATGCTAGTATTAAGTCTATCATTATATAGTTAATTGGACTAACCACTCCCATGTTTTTAGAATTCAAAATTGTATTTCCCCTTCAAGTTAATTGAAGTAACTACACTCTAATGTTTTTAGAATAAAATAAAATATTTCCTTTTCAAATAATCATATCTTGCATTTTCCATCAAAATTACACAGTCACTCTTTAGAATCACTTTTGATCTTTAAAATTTAAACATTTTGACTCACCATGTTTCATCACTACTTCCTTTAGATTATACATGTAGGGCACCTAATTCTTCTCAAATATTTTCAACTTAAATTTAAATTAAGCTTTGTTCAAAGTTCTCAAAATTTTCTTCCATAACTTTTTTATTTGTTTTAATAATTTGTTTATTGCATGCCATTATTTTTTTTTGGACAATAACGGTAATAATATATTAGAAGGGTGGTGTAACCACCAAAAAAAACCAATTTTACAAAATTCCCTTGAGGTAGAGGCAGAAGAAACTTAGAGTCTCAACATACGCCCTTATGAAAGCGGAAACATAGATTTAAAATTATAAATATGCCCTTATGAAAGCGGCAAAGAGGTACTAGTCTTCATTAACAAGGAAACTGAAATTTCAGCAAACAGTAACAGTAATTAGAACTTCAAACTAAACGGGATATATTTTTTACCAGGTCTGTCCTATCCAAAGGTCCAGATGGATATATACAGGAAAAAAACAGCAAAACGAGTCATGCAACAACAAAAGACAATCCATATATCTCATTTAAACTTCCCTTCAGAGATGGATGAGAAACCTGGATTGGGAGGAACTTCTTACTTGTCGAGGTTGAGGGCTAGCTTATCCACCTTGATTTCCAGCTCCGCTATCAGCCCAATTACCACATTCTTTGACCTCATCACCTTGCGCTTTATCTTTTTCCGCATATATGCTAGGTCTTTACCCACATTGTCTAGTCTCCGACCACCTTCATTATCAATTGCATTAACCTAATTCTGCAACATCTTAAGATCATGTTTCATCTCCCTGATAATCACCACCAAGGGCTTTGAGGCTGAGGATGCATTGGAGGATGTTGACCTGACTTCCATCCTGACAAACCAAATCTCTTTCTCATTCAATAGACGACATCAGGGCTCCTGTACTTACCCATTTATAACCTTGCAGATAATGCTGAAGTAGAATCCATCCCTTCTCATCCATTGTATATAATCATTACCACATAGGGACTCTGTCAACACCGTATCTCCCATTGCACGAGCCATAAGACCTGCCATGAATTCACTCAGATGCCCCAGCTTCGACGAGACGTCCATTGATTTCGCACCAGGTGAAGGGACGGCTCCTTGATGCGAATTTAAACTTGTTCCTCTAGCTGACAACGGACCACGTGCTCACATGCCTCCACCTGTCATTGGATCTTGAGGGCATGTTTCAAACTTATTCGTTGGGGCCCACGAGAGGGGAGGCCTCAGGGACATAGCCCCTGTCTTATGGGGGGGAGCAGAAAGAGCCAAGACCATTGATAATAAGCTCCCTAGGACTCAGAGAGGAGCCCAAGTTTGCAGCTTGGTCTGCCTCTTTATTATTTTTCCCTCTCACTTCTCACACCAGGGATCTAGGAACAGGGGAGCGGGATTGATGGTGGTTTGCAAAATCATCAACAAATAGGGAAGTGAGATATGTCGTGGTTTGAAAACTATTCAGTAAGTAGATAAGCATTAATAGATGGACCTACGTCGTGGGTGGCGGTCGACGGTAGCAGCAGGATGGTGGATGATGGGTGGCAGAGCATAAATAGAGACGAAGATAGAGTGGGGACAATGTTGTCGCTGGAGGCGATCACATCTAATTGCCAACATAGGGGAAAATCATCCCCTCATTAGACAACTATGTTTACAATATTCCATTTGAACAAGCTGCATATCTTGAAATATATATGGCTCATCCTTCCATGAGCGTCATCATTTATCTCGCAGGAATCTCCCCATTTACTAGCGGTTAGCTCGATCATGAGCGATGGTGACCTGCGCATTCATTTGGCCAGTGGGATGCATGGTAGAGGTTGTGTCGGGAATGGGTGGGAATGAAGTCCAACCTAGGGATTGCTGGGAGGTATACTCGATGCATGGCATTATGGATGAAACTTCACTCTCTCGTGTTTGAGTTTAAAAAAAATTAACCGTGGATTAGGGTTTTCATTGATCAATATTACATAATGAGCATATATATATAGGAGTTGTCTAACGAGGGGATGATTTTCCCCTATGTTGATGATCGGACGTGGTCATCTCCAGCGACAACACTATCCCCACTCTGTCTCCATTAACGCTCTGTAACCCATCATCCGCCATCTTGTTGCCACTCCCTCCCGCCGCCCATGATGTAAGTCCATGCATTAATGCTTAGATACCTATCGAAGAGTTTTCAAACCACGACATATATCGCTTCCCTATTCCTGGATGAGTTTTCAAACCACCATCAATCTCGCTCCCATGTTCCTACATCGCAGGCGGTGGGCGGGGGTGGCAGTAAGACGGGGGATGATGGGTGACAGAGCATTAACAGAGACAGAGTGGGGACATTGATGTCGCTGGAGACGATCACATCTAATCATCGACATAGGGGAAAATTTTCCCCTTGTTAGACAACTCCGGTAGATAAGCATTAATGCATGGACTTACGTCGTGGGAGGAGGGCAGCGATGGCAACAGGACGATGGATGATGGGTGGTGCAGCGTAAACGTAGAGCGTTAACAGAGACAGAGTGGGGACAGTGCTATCGCTGAAGGCAACCATGTCCAATCATTGACACTGGGGAAAATCGTCCCCTCATTAGACAACTCTGCAAAGAATAGGGAAGAGTTAACACATAAGCCCACGGACTGACACTATTAAAGAATCCTTTAAATTTACCAATATGCAAACCAAAATGTTGATAATTGCATTAGGATACCAAAATGCAGTAATTGCATTGGGATACCCAAATGCAGTACTTGCATCCGGATCTTGCTCATTCTGGAAAAAAAAAGACGTTTTGGAGCAGGACGATCTGTTTATTCGTACATAGATTCTAATTCCATGTCTATTTTTGAAACATTTTTCAAAGAGATTATATTTTGTAGTATATAAAGCCTCTGTAGTGTTTATTCCAAATTCTCTATATAGTGACCTTTATGTGCATGCAAGATTTGGTTTTGCAAGTCTTTTAAGCCATTGGATATTCCAGAAATATGTTTAGACTATTCTATTGCAGTTTTACCATTGAAGAAGCTAGACTTGTTGAGTCAATGGCCACAATTTGAGAACTTTTGGTAGAAAGTAACTTTGTGTGTAAATTGTTCATTAGAAGATGAGTAATCTTGCCACACACATAATTTTCCTTAACAATGGAGCTGCATTTAGTTGTATATGCATAAAAATGATACTTATTGGTGATGGAAGCCAAAATATTACCAAGCAATCTTTTTTATTATAGAGAATGCATAGCTATGAGGTTTGCTTGTTTTAGTTTTACATTGTCAATATGTCCTGGTTTTGCTTTTATAATAAAAAAATGAATTTTAAATAAAACTCATTTTGTGATACTAAAGAAAAATATATTTTTTTCTTTTGTTTTCAAAATCAACTAAATAAACCCCACCGGTATACATGGATATGTTGATTTGGTTGATGGGAGCAAGGGCTAGTATGAGACCTATGGCTATAGTTATGGTTATGGTTACGGTGAACACTAGGAAAATGAGGGAATTAAATATTACAAATGTGATTCTTGTTATCACTGTCCTTGCATTTTAGTAATTATAAGACTAGACTTTCAATGTGTTCATGCTAGTATTAAGTCTATCATTATATAGTTAATTGGACTAACCACTCCCATGTTTTTAGAATTCAAAATTGTATTTCCCTTTCAAGTTAATTGAAGTAACTACTCTCTAATGTTTTTAGAATAAAATAAAATATTTCCTTTTCAAATAATCATATCTTGCATTTTCCATCAAAATTACACAGTCACTCTTTAGAATCACATTTGATCTTTAAAATTTAAACATTATGACTCACCATGTTTCATCACTGCTTCCTTTAGATTATACATGTAGGGCACCTAATTCTTCTCAAATATTTTCAACTTAAACTTAAATTAAGCTTTGTTCAAAGTTCTCAAAATTTTCTTCCATAACTTTTTTATTTGTTTTAATAATTTGTTTATTGCATGCCATTATTATTTTTTTAAACAATAACGGTTATAGTATATTAGAAGGGTGGTGTAACCACCAAACAAAACCAATTTTACAAAATTCCCTTGAGGTAGCGGCAAAAGAAACTCAGAGTCTCAACATATGTCCTTATGAAAGAGGCAAGATAGATTTAAAATTATAAATACACCCTTATGAAAGTGGCAAAGAGGTACCGGTCTTCATTAACAAGGAAACTGAAAATTTTGGCAAACAGTAACAGTAATTAGAAATTCAAACTAAATGGGCTATATTTTTTACCAGATTTTTCCTATCCAAAGGTCCAGATGGATATATATAGGGAAAAACCAGCAAAATGAGTCATGCAACAACAAAAGACAATCCATATATCTCAATTAAACTTCCCTTCAGAGTTGGACGAGAATCCTGGATTGGGAGGAACTTCTTGCTTGTCGAGGTTGAGGGTTAACTTATCCACCTTGATTTCCAGCTCTGCTATCAACCCAATTACCGCACTCTCAGACCTCTTCACCTTGCGCTTTATCTTCTTCCGCAGATATGCTAGGTCTTTACCCACATTGTCTAGTCTCCAATCACCTTCATTATCAATTACATTAACCTGATTCTGCAACATCTTAAGATCATGTTTCATCTCCCTGATAATTGCCACCAAGGGATTTGAGGCAAAGGACGCACTGGAGGATGTTGACCCGACTTCCATCCTGACAAACCAAATCTCTTTCTCATTCAATAGACGACATCAGGGCTCCTGTAGTTACCCGTTTATAACCTTGCAAATAATGCTGAAGTAGCATCCATCCCTACTCATCCACTGTATACAATCATTGCCACACAGGGACTTGTCAACACAGTATCTCCCATCACGCTAGCCAAAAAACCTACCATGAATTCACTCCATTGATTTCGCACCAGGTGAAGGGACAGTTCCTTGATGCGCATTTAAACTTGTTCATCCAACTGACAACGGACCACGTGCTCGCATGCCTCCAACTGCCGTTGGATCTTGAGGGCACGTTTCAAACTTATTCGTTGGGGTCCACAAGAGGGGAGGCCTCAAGGACATAGCCCCAGTCTTATGGGGGGAAGCAGAAAGAGCCAAGACCATTGATAATAAGCTCCCTAGGACTCAAAGAGGAGCCCAAGTTTGCAACTTGGTCTGCCTCTTTATTATTTTTCCACAGCACATGATAGAACTCGATTTTACTGAAAGTGAGGGCTTGGACCTCGATTTTGTTGATGTGCCGCTTTAGGTGCATTTGGTTCGGGATAAAGCTCTCGTTTATTGCTTGAATAATAATTCTAGAGTCTTCGAGAACAGTTAGCTCGGTGATAACTTGATTCTTGGCAATCCTCAGCCCTTTCCATAGTGCCAAAGCCCCAGCCATGTTATTAGTGTCCGATCCTAGACCCCAAGCGAAAGTGGTTTCCAAAAGTCCTTCCGAAGTGATAAAAACTCAACCCCCACCGCCCCTCTCTATGTTTTTGAAAAAATTTCATTTATATTAATAAAAATTCTTTACAAACTTTTTGGAAATCATAACTCTCTTAATTTAAGAAACTTTCTTAATTTAAACATTTAAATTAATTATTTTAAATGTTATAATTAACTTTGTTAAGGAAAATGTTTCTCGCATTTTTTTTATGTTAAAATTTCAATATTGTGATAGTTAATTTAAATTTCCGTGTTTCATTTTTATTGTTTCATTTTTATTTTCAATCTATGATTTAAAGAGTTTAAATTATTTAAAATATATATATATATATTTATATCCCAACACTACATCAAAATGATAAATTCTTTGATAATAATCTCAATTTTAAATGTTAAAAAATCTATGAAAATTATTTTTTACCAAATAAAATAACATATAAAACAATATTGTATAAAATATCCATACAATGAAATACCAATTAACAAAACTTTCCCTAGACCCACTTCTTTGTATTCTATTTTCAGCAAAGATTCGGGGCATAAAACCTATTCTATTTTCAGCAAAGATTCGGGGGCATAAAACCTGAACTAGATTATATGCACAAAAAGTGGACGCGTGGCGTCTATGAAACGTGAAGCCGAAGAAATGTCAAGAAGGGAAGATGCTTCACCGAGTGAGGAAAATCTCAACGCAACAAAGTTTCAACGAGAAAGCAGCACCTGTCTGCCTCAAACTTGGTCATCACTGGTTAGACAAAATATTATTCCAAACTTTATGATCACTTGTTCGCCAAAAGATTATTCCAAAATTTTGACGAAACTTTAATCGATAGGGAATATGGAGTTTGACCAAACTTTCCGCTTATGTTTATCATTCTAAATCGAACCAACGACAACGATGATATGGAACAGTGGAGTGGAAGAAACAACGTAAGAGGAGACTGGCACACAGGTGGGAGATAAAACAATTTCATTCCTTTTTAACGCGAAGAGAATGATAAATTATGATAGGGAAAATGCTTTTATTATTATTAACAAAAAAATAAAATTGCATTAAATTTGATAAGTTTTCTATTAACTTGATAAAATATTTTCATGTGTATAACATTTTTTTATGTTCCCATGGGGACATACAAATATATAAATAGCTCAGCCATATTATTTTAGTCGTACCAAACTTCAAATTTAAAAAAAAAAACTTAATGTTTAGCTTTGCAAGAGTTAAAAAAAATTAAATTTGTTAATTTAAAAAAAAAATTATTGGTGATTGGCTGAGTGACGTAGGCTTTGGAATGCACGCCCCAGGCGTTGGCAACAGAGGTGACAGAAACGACATTGGTGGAAGCCAGGGCATGCATTGAGTGCAGTTTAATGGCATTGCGATCGAGGCACTGCTTTCCGCATTGCGAACACCGCTCCAGAGAAGCAAATAATGTAGATATGACTTGGGTGGTGTCAGGTCCCGAAAATCCCGCAAGAAATCTGGGGTTTAAAAGTTTTATTTGGTAGTTGGTCATATTCAGGGCCATTTACTTTTTATTATTATTATTTTAATTAATTGACGAATTAACCCTTACAATGCAACTTCGCGGGTTGTACACTGTGGGTTCATGAAATTTAATGCACATCATTTCATCATTAATTAATTCATGCCTCCTTAGTTACTCATGAAGATCCTCCAATGAATTCTGAACTCTATACTTTTCAGAATTCAGAATTAAGGAAACAAATTAAGGTTGCCATGATGAACAGTGGTGGAGAATTTGAAGCAGCTAAAGATGGAAATAACATTTTATCATTGACAAGTCAATGGGCAAATCGAAACCAGAGAAGTAAAATGAGAATAAGGAAGAAGCCTCTCTCCAGATCTTTTTGCGCCGATTTGCAGGTTATAATTAGGTTTTTGGTGTTTTTTCTTATTGTTTTTGGAAGAGTTGGAGAAAATTTAGGCACCTTTAGCACTTGGTTCTACATTAATCTTCTAATATTGTTCAGCTCGTGCAATTGTCAAGTGTTTTCTTTGAAAGTTCATGAAATGTTTCATTGAATTTGCAGGGATTATTTTTAATGATTTTTCTTGTCGTCATAAATGTATTTGTTATGCTTTCAATATCTTCTACTTTAGGTGCTTTCAATATCTTCTACTTTAGGCATGACGGGTATCTGAACAATGGCCAAGCTTTCTACATTTTGTTGTTTATCGGGTGTTTGAACAATGACCAAAAAGTTATGTAAAATTTCATCCATTTCCAGGACTCTAAAAAGTAGCTTTCAACACCTGAGTGCAGGAACCAACGCCAGCTTCAACAACAATAAATGGAACAAATTCATTAACAAGAACATAAGATTTATTAGTAACATCAGCAATAAATTAGCAGTAGCATTGACATCTTATTCTTCAGAGTATGGTGTGCGAGAGGTCTCGTATTATATATTTGTGGGGCCTGTGGAGACAACTAACAAAGACATGCTAGAAGCCCTATATCAGTAGGTACCCTTTTCCCCTCCCTCTCCGAATTTTAATTTAGTTTGTTTTCCAGATATGACGCGGTCTAGTTTCTTCCCGAAGTATTTTGGAATAAATGGATTTTATTATATGATTTCTGGATGTCATTCTATAGTCTATATGGAACTGTTATATTCACACTAACATTATTCCTTCATATAAAGCTTCAAATAAACCACATGAGGGAAGAATATTAGATATCTTTAGCCAGTTCCATCAAATTTGGTAATTATGGATTTAAGGCACGAACATATCAATAACATCCCCTATCACTCTTCCTACTACCAGGGGATCTGTTGAATGTGCCATTGAAGCATAATACTCCCAAATCTTTCTTCCTTTCTTCCTTCCCTCTCAACAAAATTCACAGTTGAATTCAGAGCGAAATGGTGAATGTATCAGAGGTGTCTAAAGGCATGTAAATAAAACGAATGAAATGGATCGACACGTTTCCTACCACCTGTGCAAAATCAAGGCGAATTTGTGGAGCACCACGTACCTGGGCTCAATAGAGTATCTAGGCTCGAAACGTGTCATCTATATGCACCTAACCCCACGTCTTCCATTTTTCTTTTCATGCATTTTTCATTCATTTCAAGCAACCTGAAAAAAACCCCACATACATTTCTACCAACCTTAAAAAAGTCCCCGCATACATTTCTTATTTAATGTATGCTGTACTTTCTAATAGGGAAAAATATTGCATTACCTGGAATCTAAAATTGGGAAATTATGAGATGTAAAGCATATCAATGATTAAAAAATGTGTTGTAAATTGGAATAGTTGGTCCAAACTCAACAACTCTGATTGTTTTACCTACAGATTGACAATATTTACCTGCATAATTTACCCTAATTTACCCTTGATTAAATGTATTTCTATAGAACTGTTAAAAAGCAACTTTTCCAGTATACCAATGACCATAAAGAAACTAAGAACTTAATAAGTATGTTATCTCCAGGATTTTCATTCTAAAATGAGTGCTTTGTAAAGAATTTGAAGTTTAATGATTCTATGACTCATAGCAAGGAACCAAATATTCCAAGTGCAAAGGCATTTCGACAATTTCAGAGAGAAGGAAAAAAGGTCGTCCCTCCTTCCAAATGCAAAAAATACACCATTCAAAAAAACCTAAAGAAAACAAGAGTTTAACAAACAAAAATGGAAATACGAGTTGCCAATAGAATGCATTGCAGAATGTATTCTTTGTTGGAATATTGAATACATCCACTCAACCAACAAGAGTTTAGCAAAAAAAATTGGAAATACAATATGTGGATGCACAAAAATAGAATTTTGTTTTGTTTTGTTTTTTGTTTTTTGCTTTTTTTTTTGTTTTTGTTTTTTTCTGCTAATTATACGATATTTTATTTATCCCTGATAATTCCTTTTTGCTAAAGAAATTGATGTGTACACTTATCCTGAGCCCGACCTTCACCAATACTACCAATTTGGTTGGTTGGTTTAATTAAAAATTAGGTATGAGGCTTATTGGTTTGGTAAACAATAATGTGTTCGGACAACAATGGATTTTGAAAAATAGATTTGCTGGGAAGTTCATGATCTCGTAACTTATAATTATGAATAAATTTATTGTTTATTTGTTCCAAATTATAGGCCATCTTCAAATTATAAATTACTTAGTAAAGTTTTATTTTTGAATTCATGTGGATTAAGTGAAACTACGAAATTTAGAAAAAATCCTTATAAGTTTTAGAAGACTTTTCACACAAAATGAAGTGAGTATGTCCAATTATTAACTTTCTCAAACTAAAAACAATGAACTTAAATATATACAACCTCATATGCGCCTATGCATCCTTGAGCCTTGAGTCCTTCGGGGTTAGGCCTTCTGCTAGGATGGCCGGCGGTTTACCACCTCTACCATCCACGAATGTGGGGAAGTATTGCTGGGTTTCCCGTGGATCTTTCCATCTGAAAAAGAAAATAAAAAGTTGGAAGTTTTTCTTTTAATAAGAATTGGGTTTTGAAATATCACATGGTTAGTTGGGAATCATTGACTAATATCGTGTGACATTTATTTATTTTTTTAAAAGATGGTTATGATTGTTTATCATTACTGTGTGGAGAAATCTATAATTATTAATTTGTATTGGGACAAGTTTTTAAATATACAATGATGTAAAGAATATTTAATATAGAAATATCATATAATTTGGAAGTTACAAATCTTTAATATATATATATATTTCTTCCCATAAAAACAATTGTTAAATTATTACATAAATTTATTTTAAAATATGCATTGTTTAATATATTGTAATATCCATCTCTATATGTTGATGTAATACAATATTTTACAAACTAAAATAAAGTAAAATAATAATACATCATTTTCAAACCATTTTTTTAATTGTTTTTTTTGGCATTAACAATTTTGAGAAACGAGAACATTGCCACCTAGTGGCTTTTGTTTTCTTATTTCTAAAATTTTCTTATTACTTTAATGTCCAAATCACACTTTACAACTCATGTAAAAGGATAAATAATAAAAGATAAAAAAATATCTAATTTTTTTTATTAAATTATGGTTGATTGGAAAGTGATATGATTTTTAATATTGATAATATTAACTAATAATTTCAAATTAAATTGTTTTAATATTAAAATTTAAGCTTTTTATTGTTATCTCATTTGTTACTAAATTGTATATAAAAATAAAAGTTAACAAATAAAATAAAATTTTAATGGTTAATAAATTGGTCCCACTCTAAACAAATAGATCACGAAGACCTAGTATATACAATTTTTTTTCAAAGTTTAAGTTGGAAAAAATAAATGTAATGAGTGAATAACCTTTAGTGGTGGTTATTGTTGGCAATTTTTATTAGGTATTTTTTCTCAAAAATAGTCCAAATCTTCACGTCGGTATGTTCTATCATGATATGTTTTAACTTCAATGTCTTAGCTCTTTGTTTCCTTGCCTATTCACTTATTTTGAAACAATTTGGCTATAAAACATTGGAAATTAATTATATGTATGTTTGTTATGAGAGTTGAGAAAATTATATTATGGTAAATTAATTAAACAATTTGGTTTATAAAAAATACAACTTAGTTAATTGTAAGATATCTTGGTATGAGAGGATAAAATTATATTTTGGTAAATCATTTTCTAAAAGTTTGAGTTATTTTGATAAGTTCTAATATGTTAGATTATAAATTAATTAATGAGAAATTTACTTCTAATGGTTGTGGTATGTGAGTTTTTAGTTATTGTAGCACATTTCAACATTAGAGTTCATATATTTGAAACATAAAATTGTTTTAGAATAATGCATATTGCCTACTACATAATTAACACTTGCACTTTAAGACTCAAAGGGAGGTTGATAATATTCTTGTGTGTGTTCCAAAAAATATAGGTAAAATGATTATATTATATGTAAATTACATGAATTAAAGGCTATCACAAGAATTTGGATGTCAATG
>LPNX010615881.1:41394-80168 GCA_001517045.1 Pseudotsuga menziesii
AACAAAAGCCGAAGAATATTGGGTGGTTGAGAGTGCCTACATGAGCTTACAACTCACACAAGCTGACAACATTGGAAAATGTCAACGCCAACACGCCCCCATAAGAGAAATATAGAGAGAAAACAAAAAATAACAAACATAGGTCCCAACAACGAGGCCTGATAAGATATTGCACACACTAAATTTGTTTCCCATAGGTAGCATGGGTCTTGGCCAATTGAAAAATTAGATTCAGATTTAAGTATGATGATCGAGAGGTCAAAGGAGGCAAAAAATATTTATATACACCAGATAATTAAATGCTGTGGAGGCAGCACTGTCGGCCATTGGATCTCAAATAAGTTGAGATCCAACGACCCACAGTGTTTCCGCCACAACATTTAATTCTCTACTACATGTTAAATATTGCTCGCCATCAAAAAAGACCAAAACAATGTCCCAGACATCTCCCTGATGATCCTATAAGTGTTCGACACCGTACTTCTTAGGTTTTGAATTTGGATGGGGAGGCGATAAGTGAAAATTACTATTTATGGTAGCAATAAAAGCATAGAGGTTAAACATCATAATTACCTGGTGCGGTAAATGGATGCTCGACAAATGGATTTTTATACTGAGCAGTGAATATTCAATGGCATAGCCTGCACAGGTGCTTTCCTTTTTTACTTTAACGGCTAGAACACTTGAACTGGATCATATGGCACGGATTTTTTTAATTACCTTAAAATGATGTCAGGACATCGCCGAGACCCGTTGATACGCGACAGTGTTCATTTGATACACATGGATGGCAGTTCTTCTTTCCTTTTCTTCCATGGAGAACATCTTGTGAGCTTACACGACCGTATGAAGAATCTACCTTTTGGTAAAGTTGGGTCATAAAGGCTTGATCCCGAAATTGTTTTCAAACTCATCTTGGGGAGTCATTATCAATCAAAACTTTCCACATGTGCTACTGGTTTTTGGCCAACGACACATCAATGTAGTCTTATTCTTCATCCATAATTCTGATGCTCTGTTCTTCCATACTGTTGATCTATTAGGACTTTGTCAGATTTTCTTGCTAGTGAGTCTAGTGCATTTCTACTTGGTGGCCTAGTCGCTGCACTTCGTATTTTTATCTTTTATGTCCTAACACCTAATATCTATCCTTTAGCACTCAGTATTTGACCCTAGGTTCCCGTGCTAATCCACTTGATCCTCTTTCGGAAATTTTTGTAACTCCTTTAACATGTGTTTGAGATCTGAGGGGTTAATACCATGTACATTTGTCCCCCTTTGTAAATTTATCTTTAACCTTCACTTCCAATTTTAAAGTATCAAGCATCCTTCAAACCGAGGACATTTTGAGTGTTAACAAAATCCTTGCTTTCTTGTTGCTTAACTTTGTTTTATGTTGTTGCAAAATTTCATATTAGAATTTTACTCCCTTTATTATTTCACAATTAGGGTTGTTCTTATTAGGTATTATAGATTTAATGGGTTTTTGGTTCTATTTATAAGGAATTGGATGCAATAGGACCACTTATTGCATTAGATCCCAAACCTTGTCACTGTTATTTTTTTTCTTTCTAAAAAACACATTCATATTTTTCAATGCAAACCTTCTTGTATAACACACTAATGCATTTATAATACAAGTACACCCTGCCACTATACATTATTCCATCGAGAGGCACTCTACAACGCAGTATGGGGGAGATCTTGTAACGTGATGTAACATTAGTAACGTTTGTAACATGTCAACAAAAAATAATAGTGATAGTGAATATTATGGGAGAGATCTTGTAACGTGATGTAACAATAGTAACATGTTGGAAAAAATTAATAGTGATAGTGAATATTATGAGAGAGATCTTGTAACGTGATGTAATGTTTGTAACATGTCAGAAAAAAATAATAGTGATAGTGAATATTATAGGAGAGATTTTGTAACACAAAATAAAAAATAATATCACTTTCTTAACATTATTTTTATTAATAAAAAATAAATTTTCTAATAAGCCACAAAAACAATCTAATATGGGGGAGATGTTGTAATCTTCCTACCTAACAAAACAATAAAAAAGTAAAAATTTAATTATTCGTAAAAAAAATATGTGGGTCAAGAAAAAAACACAAAATTGAATCATCCGTAAAAAAATGTTGGCCTTGCACCTGGTTTTAAAACCATGTGCAAGACATTCTAAACAACCGATGTTTTTATTGTACATGGTTTAGGAGGCTTTTCACATGGTTTTTAAACCATATGCAAGCCCTCCTAAACAAACCATGGTTTTATTGTACATCGTTTAGGAGGGCCTTGCAAATGGTTTTAAGACCATGTGCAATGCCTCCTAAACAACCCATGGTTGTAGGAGGGCCTTGCATATGGTTTTAAAACCATGTGTGGGGAAATGATGCAATGTTCGTTCCTAACAAAATAAAAAATAATAAAAAATATTATATGTTGGCCATAAATAATATTAAATATTAATAATAAAAATATTTTATGTGGACCTTAAATAAAAAGACGTGTCTTTTGGTTTGAATCAAATAAATGGATACCTAAGAAGAGGTTTGCCTCTCGGGAGATTTGATTCATCTCGGGGCTTGATAGAGCCTAGGATTTGGATCTAATCTAGTTTTAAAAAGTTTTAGAGAAGATATGGTGCACTATAGATAATATGTCACACTAGTGCATTATATTAAATATATCACACCAAAAAAGTTGTGGCTTAATTTTTTAATTTAATTTAGTTATTGGTGCATTCAATTATGATGCACCAATGCGTAAATTATGTAAATGCATTGGGGTGTTTGTATTTATAAAGCACACCGATATGGCAGACTATTTTGTTAGCTAGAACTTATGTAATTTATTTTTATACTGTATTTAATAGCTTCTCTATTTAATGTTATAAGTTGTTTATTGATTGAAAATGTGTGATAAGAGTTCAAGGAACAAAAATTCTAATTGGCATGATGGGAGCACATCCAAAAATGAGAAGAAGGCAATATCTTCGTAAGTTTTATATTAAATTAATTTGTTTGAAGTATATGTAAGTTTAACTAATATGTATTGGTTAATGTGTGTCATGCAGAGCCAAAAAGTGAGAAACATTGGTAAGATTCTTTGCAATCTAAGTGGAGAAGAGCATAAAAATTTGATGGAAAAGTTGCAAAGGGATAAATTGGGTGAATAAAAAGTAATCAATACTTTTTTTTTAATTTTCAGCAATATTGTACTTAAGAATATTCACTACCATGTTTCAAACAGTCTATTTCACATATGTTGAATGTTATGAAGGCACTGACAACAACAAAAGGGAATGTCATTAGAAGAAAAGACCAATTATGGAATATGTAAATGTTGGAGCAAAATACCTTCTCCATAGAATAATTCCCTCTACATAGCCACCTAGACCTTCACCTAATGACTCTAGTGGGCCAAAGCCCTCAAAATGACTAATTCAGTCACCATAAAGCTTACTTCTTAACTCTTAGGGACCTAAAATACCTTGTCTCCCTTTTTTTAGAACTCATGAAGTATATTTTGGATTATGAGGGAAAATTCCTTTAATTAGGGCTTATTTTTCTTGATTTAGGGTCCCCTATTGCAAGTCTTAGTTATGGAGTGAATCTAGGGAGTTTACTCCATTGTTCCACAACAGGATTTGAACCTGAAATCCGACGACATCCGTCGTATCGTACGGATGTGCCGGACAGTAACAATGAAAAGTACTGAGGCTTTTAAATTATTTTAGCACTGTCCAATTTCCGACACTAGGGCGTAGGATTTTCGACACTAGGGCGTAGGATTTCCGACACTATGGCGTAGGATTTCCGACACTAGGGCTATTCCTACACTAGGGCTATTTCAACACTAGGGCATAGGATTTTCGACACTCGGGCGTAGGATTTCCTACACTAGGGTGTAGGATTTTCGACACTTGAGTGTAGGATTTTCGACACTAGGGCTATTCTGACACTAGGGCTATGTTGTCGGATTTCCAACACTAGGGCAAAAAAAAGAAAAAAATATATAAAACCACAACCGTCCGGACACAATATTTCTTCGCGAAACAAAGAACCCAATCAATAATTTCACAGGGGAGCTGACACAATATACCTCCACATCCAGAGGTCACGTAGAGGAGGTTTTCCAGAGGTCACGCAGAGGAGGTAGCTGGAGGTGCTGTCGGAGGTCAAGTGTATTTACACAAAGGAGGGTTTGCAGAGGCAAAGGTAACATTGTAACATGCTACGCCTTTGGGTTTTCACTCATTCCAGGGAAGTTTCGACTTCAACATTCATTAATCTTGCTATGAGACCAGTTGATTTTTCCCTACTACGCCTTTGGGTCTTCACTCATTCCAGGGAAGTTTCCACTTCAATCTCTAGGCTTTTATGTAATAGATTTTAATAATCGCTTAAATACCCAGTATGGAATACAACAAATGAAGTTTCTGTACATTTAGTAACCACATAGGTTAAACGGACAATGGTAGTCTGGATTTGATAGTAATGCTCTTCTTCGGTTGGGCTTCCTCAGCCGAGGTGAGGGATATTAATCTCACTGTGAGACCAGCTGATTTGGCCCTGTTACGACTTTGGGTCTTCACTCATTCAACAGAATTTTTCCAGATAAGCATAGTACTTGGCATTTATTACAAAACCATTCTAAAAAATGTGTGTTAATAGTAGCCTCCACTCATAAGAAACTTTAGTTGAATCACACATAAATCCCCTTGAGTAATGAACCTGTTTTACCTTGTAGCTTTGACTTTAACAAATTCCCCAAAAAACGTGCACACCAATTCTAACTCTCCATTTTTTTAAGTGCATTGATTAGAACACTACAAGCTATAGCATTAGCTACCATAGCATTTTTCAACATTTCTGCGTGTAGCCTCAGCATCCAGAATATTGCCTTGTTTGCAGTGCTGCCATATTAGGATAGTTGAAGTAAAAATATTAGGCTTCAAACCACATTCTATGATTTTAGATGGGGCTATGACTTTATATGGGGCTTTCCAACAATAGTAGTTGTAGGTCAATAAGCACTTAAAGATTTTTTGATTTGAGTTATTGTCTCTGCAGTTGTAATGTATCTTGCATTTGTATTTTGAATATAGTCATCTCCATGAGAAATCATGTCAAGGAAGGAGATAGTGAACGTTAATGTATGCATGTTATCAAGAAGCACCACCATGACTAAATGGAAGATAACACAGCACTAGGGAGACCGCATATTTGTGCACATTGACGTTTACCTTGACAAAAAAAATAGAACATCAAATGTAGAAAAGTGGCTACCAAAATAAGTGATCAATATGTGGATCAGTTGAGAAGTATTACTTTGGCTGATCTGTGGAAATATTAGATTCAAACCATAAACCTATCATCTCTACCTTCGAAAAATTTCATATCCCCAAAGTAATCTCCAGATATGAATGTTCAGTTCAAGACAGAGGTGTTTACAGCTGTTTAGAATTCTCAATATGTTTTAGGCCATCCACATAAAACTTTTGGCATTTGCTTACCAGATCCAATGAGGCATACGCAGGCGCTACCTAGATTTTGAGGCCTCAAAAGCTCAAAGGAAAACCATGAGTAACAATTCCTGGAAGTCTACAAGTCAAATTCCTAAAACAAGTGCTTTGATAGGTTCAACTCATGATTCAGAGACAAATACTTCACCATCAGTTTCATGTGAAAAAGGTGTGACTTTTGACTGTATGCAAATTGTCCCTTTAAAGAGGGAAACGGGTGTAGACAGTGGAATAAATTCCCAATCTTCATCTAACATACGGTTCTCCACTTTCTTGTCCAAAACTAATGAACTTACCTCAGATAAATCTGATAGTAATGTTCGAAATAATGGAAATACTCCCATATCAGTTGGTATTCCCTCTGGCATTGGTTTACATTGAAATAGCCTTGCTACTCCCATGCCACTAAATTGTGGAGTCAACATGCTAACATCAGCAAAGGGATCTACTAGCACACAAGGGATGTCGCCTTCATCTGGTGTAAAGGAGGCATCATCTGAACTTGTAGGAAGTTCTCTACCTATTGTAAACTCAGGAGGAAATATACCAGTAGGATCAAACTCAAACATTGCTTCTGGGATGGTTGTGTCAATGATAGAGAAGACTAGAATAGATCATCAAGAGTTGCAGTCATTTGGAATGTCACAGAATGGAGTGACAAGATCTACAACCTATTTTCAATCTGTAACTGTTGGAATAAAGCCATTGTAAAGTCGGTTACCTTTCAAATCTGAAGAGAGAAACTTGAGTCCTCTTGGCACGAAGAGGACAAAACTTCTAGATATTTCTCAACAATCTCCATTCAGTACTGGGGAGGAATTCAGTCAAAGTAGTCCCAAGAAGAAGAGGTAACAACAGATAGTTCTAAATTATTTTTGATGGTTTACTCACCATTTCCAATGCTTTTGTGGTGTAGAAATTGTTGGATTCAGTTGTGTTATTTACTCTACCTATGATTTTTGCATTTATGCCCAAAATAGAGTCTACCACAATTGGGGATAAAGATGGCTGCAAGCGTTGCAATTGTAAAAAATCAAAATGCCTGAAACTGTAAGTTTTTGTAAATTGAAATATATTCCCTATCCCTTTTCTTGTTTTTATTGAGAATGCGAGCTTCATCATTTAGTTCAAAGGTTTAGAAAATTTATAGAAACTAAGTTGGATCAGTCTATGGACCAAATATACTGCTTCAACAAACAGTAAACAAGGTTAGTCAATATGCTCTTAAAGATTTTTCTTTTTAATATATGCTTGCCCTAGTTAACATTATATTGTTTTAAACTAACATGCTAACTTGCACATTTCCCAGATACTGAGTGTTTTGCAGCTGGAGTATACTGTGTTGAACCTTGCATGTGCCAAGAATGCTTTAATAAACCTGAATACGAGGACATGGTTCTTGGTACCCGCCAATAGATAGAATCTCGTAATCCCCTTGCTTTTGCTCCTAAGATTGTTCGTGGTGCTGATTCTCCACCAACTAATGGGGTGAGAAAATGGTTGGAGATTTTTGGTTTTGATGTTTTCTCTCTTTAGTGTCATTTGAATGTTTTAAATACTTATGCACCATTGTATTTTATCAGGATGAGTGTGGTGAGACTCCATCTTCAGTAAGGTACAAAAGAGGATGCAATTGCAAGAAATCAATGTGCCTGAAAAAATACTGCGAATGTTATCAGGTGCAATAATCTCATTTTGTAAGGCAATGCAGATGTGAAATTGGGAGGAATGTTGCGCATTGTTCTTACTACCTTTTCATATGTGTATTCTAGGCTGGTGTTGGTTGCTCAGATGGCTGCAGATGTGAAGGCTGCAAAAATGTGTATGGCAAGAAAGAAGGTAAGCAAAAAATTTATTTACAGCTAAATACCTAAAATCTTGTTTTATTGTGTATGATGCTAATTTTCCTTGTTATTACTTCTGTAGGAGGATCAGATGACATAGAAGAAAATGAAGTTCCAATTTAAGGATGGGACAAGGATTCTTTAGAGGAGAAGGCTGAGGTGCATGATGTTGGAAATGATATCCTGCTTTCTGAGAAACAACGTGCTAATGATCTTTCACCTTTAACACCATCCTTCCAATATTCTGGGTATGAGTCTGCACAAAACATAGTCTATTGTTAAATATATTGCTTTCAATTTTTCTTGTAAGTAGAATGATGCCTAGTATCATTCATCCTTCTATCTGTTCTGTTTTTCTTCTTGAGAAGTCTATCTATTTTGTATGTTTTCATGAGAAGTTACTGGGTGTTTATTCCTTTCGAATTTTCAATGTCAGTTCGAAGAGTTGTTAGTTTGTTTATGTGAATATGATTCTACCAATTTGATGTCATAGGGACTTGCATGGTAATAGTCTAAGATTTAGGATATTGACAAGAAAAACAACAATGCAATGCATATTGACAACTAAATGCTTTAAACATTAACAACTGAAATACAATTATACACAGTAGTGGTGGTGGTACATCACTTTCTGTGGATGTTCCAATAGTTAGATGAACGAGACAACTCATAAAATAATGACATGATAGCTGATACAATAGACTCCTAGTTGCATGTGGTATGTTTATAAAGTAATTATGGGATGCTTAATTTGAGTTCATGATCCTGGGATTCACGCATTTGCAAATCATGATCTGTGACTGGTTTAAGCCTGAGCTGATTAGGACTCTGTAGTTGCTGAGTTGCTATAAACCTCAAAAGGTTGCTGCTAAGTTGCTAGGAAACTTGGGTACGTGGACAGGTACGAGTACGGGGACGCCATTTTTGGAAAGGGGTACTTGGGTATGTCGGGGCTACTGTATATATATATATATATATATGTCAGTCACATCATACATGCATATAGATTTCTGCATAAATTATGAATCATGATTCACAATTATAAATTTGATGATTATTTGAACAATGAACATTCAGATTGAAAATTTGAAACATAAAATTTGATAAATCATTAGACTCAGTGGATATCAATTGGAAGACTGAAAGTTACATAAAATTTCATAAATCATTGTACTAGGCAGCTGTAATAGAAAATTAAACTCAAACATGAAGGCACACTTGAATCTATTTTTAAACACCTATTTGTACTACAGTTACAGGCAATAAAAAATTGCAAATTGCCAAATATATTCATTGATGTGAGTGTATTCTCAGTATCCCACTCTCGACACACCACCTCCTTGTTATTATCATTCTCAATCCAAGTGTTAGTGAATTTGAAAGGGGTTTGGGGCTTTAGGTCATCACCTCCCATTTGAAGGAAGATAGGTGAATATTTGGATATGACATTAACACTCATCGAGGTCTTTTATCTTTTTAACTTATGCAAAAATGTATACAAAGAACCAATCGATTTTCTTTGGAATACCCTCATCCTTGCAGTGGTTATTTTTTAATGTAAAGCTCACTCTTGTATGTTCAACATCACACAGGTTAGCTTCACTTAACCTATTAATAAAATAATTAGCAGGTGGGTTTGACCTAACATTAGTACCCTAGACCTCTCCTCATTTCATGATAAAATTTTAAACTTCTTGACTATTACATTCCCTCTCCAAATAGTATCCTACTCAAACGAAATTTCCCAAAAGTCCTTCCTATTTATATGTGGGCCACACACGTTGAAGATTGGAAAGGTCTTCTTCAACAAAGCGATTGCATTTTCAACCTGATACTCGAGTGTAAGAGTCTCGAGTTTGACACTCAGATTTTGTTCCATCTAATTAACAAACCCTTAGATATGTCCTTAGAGTCCGAATCCACAAATTTCCAACCCTTTAAAACCCCTTTCATGGATTTAATGGCTTCATTTCTTGCTACCTTCATTTCATGCAAATAAAGAACATCCACTTTGTCAGTTTTAACTGATCTATGAAACACTTTGTCGTGGGCGAAGAGTTGCGGACGTGGGCAAAGTCATAGACACTGGGTGCAAACTTCAAAGTTACAGATGGGTTCAAGCTTCGGTCTTCATCATAGTCTCAACTCTCGACGCTTGTTGCAGTTGAGCGTATATTTTCCAAGAGTTTTTTGTTTGTTAGCATAATAATAAATATTGCATAAAATGTGTTATAACTTTGTAAAGCTAACTTTGTGTTATAATAGAAAAATCTATATTAATATAAATGATATAAAATTATACCATATATATAAAATATTTTTATCATCTTAGGCAGAAGTTATACAATTAAAATTTTTAATTATATTATTGAAAATAAAATTTAAGTTTATATGTATATGTATATCTATATATCTATATATCTATATATATATATTCGAATTTAATGCCGAATTCGAACACGAACTCGAACCAGGGGACTTATAACAATATCTATTCTGTCCAATTGAATTCCTGACATTACTTTAGAGTTTGGGCATCGTCCACATAACTTTATTGAAACTAGATGATATCTATACTACAGTTTCTTCTTGACAGGGCCATTTAGGGTTCTCTTCTTTCTAGGTACATCTCCTACAAATACCTTATTTTGACTCGACAATGGTGAAAACTCAGCTTGTATTTTGTTTTGCTTTGTCTGATCTTGTTTAAGGTCTTCATGTAAGTTGTGGTGTATGGGACTGGTCCAAGTAAATATTTGATCAAAGAATCCTTTTGACTAAAATCAAGCTTTTGACTGGAGTCCATTGAGGTATCCTTGACCTCTTCTTCCTCAAAAATGATGATTTGCACTGGCTTCTCCTTTTAACCTTGAAACCACTTGAGGGAAAAACATCACCACTTCCTTCAGAAAAATTAATTGGCTTAGTTCGACCTTCTACATGCTCATGGGTCTTAGACTGATATGCTTATTTCTCACTAGAGTTTTGTTTCTTTCCCTTTTGAGAATGATCCTCTCGTTTCTCCTTAGTTGTTGCAAATTTTGAAGAATACCCATAGTTTGGAGAGAACAATTGGTATTTTCTTGAACTTTTTTTCTATCTAGAGTTGGCCTCTTCTTTGAATCAAGGTCATTCAATTTTTATGTGCTGATATTCTCGTCAAAAGTGGAAATGAAAAGGGACACTCTGTTAACCCAACTATTGAATGTAACTCCAATTTCCATATATGCTTTCCATCAACTTAGGTATCTCTTTCCTTAGGTCAAATTCAACACATAATTTTGCTATGATTATGTCTAAGCTGTAACAGTGACTAGGGTATAGACAGGTGCACTTAACAAGTTCTCTCATGATTTCTTCTTGGATGGATTCCTTCCATGTCTCTAGAGGAAGCCTGTGAGATTCACCCATAGGGCATGTGACTTCACCAACTCTTCACTTGGATCAAAACATGGTTCCTAGGATTTTAATGCTAGATGAATATTTGACCAAAACCAATGCCTGCCTACAATTTTGTTTTGATCACCTTCCTCAAGGTAAGAAAGAGACCCATCCTTTGGCAAGGATGTGGAACGACTCGTAACTTAGCATTTTGTTGTATTTTGTCACCATCCACTTCCTTAATGAGAGTTTTGATATGTATCATCTACGAAACTTACCAGCTAAGGCTAAATTTTTCAAAATTGTTTTTCTCTTTCATCAATACTTCTTCCCCCCCACCATTCGTGGTCTTTTCTCGGCATGCCTGACAACCTTTGTTTTCCTCAAAATTTTATCTAAAGTTGATTGCTTGCCCCTATTAAATTCTCTGCCTAACTGATCTCATGTGATAAATCTCTTGCAATCTTTTCCTCCTAGATCAGTTGTACATTGGAAAAAAGATATGATGAGAAGATTCTAAGTTATATTATGAGCACCTTTGTTAAATAGATTCCATCTGTGTTGAATCCTCTTTCAAATGAAGAGACCTACATATCTTTGGTCCTGATGATGTATTAAAACTTAAACACATCCACCAAAATATATCAAAAGACAATGATATCTATAGCATATCTCAAAGTAAACTTGCCACCGAATACAATTTTTATTATTATTAATATACAGTATCCCATCGGTTATCCGACATTCAATGCCTAGCAGATGTTGTCAGATTTCATGTCAATCCGACGAAATTGCTGTGGCTCCGACGGTAGAGTGGCATAGGAAATCCGACGGCCTTGCCGTAGGAAATCCGAAGGCCTTGCCATAGGAAATTCGACGACATTGCCGTAGGAAATCCGACGCCCTGGCCGTAGGAAATCTGACGGTCGTGTCGTAGGAAATCTGATGACCATGGATTGGCTATCGACTATCTGACGTTATGCCACCGATGACAAAAAAAATTGAGGGTGTCGAATACCCAACAGGTTGGTGTCGAATTTCAGACATGGTAGCTGTCGGATTTTGACCTCAAATTATGTTGTGTTCAGGGTCTCCATGCACTTTTTTTAATCTATTATGAGACAGTTACACCCACCTTGAGTAATTTTATGGGATTTTCATGCACATACAGTCATTTGCTTTCACATCACTCAATCAAATATAGTGATTGGGGAGTCTTGGGTCAATTAAACTCAGTCTAGGTGAGTGTTTATGGATAACTAAGGGTCCCTGCCTCTAGTTAATTTTGACTAGACGCTCTTAGTACACTATATGAATGATTCAAGTTTCCTCTTAAACTGATTCACATTGCTTTCCTTTAAATATTCTTCACCTCCATTCTTTCAAGTTAATGAAATGCATCATTATCTAATTTCTATCTACTTCTAGTTTTTGTGTAATGATCTATGATAAATCATTTGTCAAATAATTAATTGCTTGTTGATTTGATTTTCACTATATATCTCTTTAGTCTATATTCCTACATCAATATGTTTAAATCTCATATAGTATCAGAGTAGAGGGGTACTTAAATAGTTAGTATTCTAGTGATTTTTTGTCAGGAATCAAGCTTTTGCAAGTTATAGAAGGGTTTGTGCATCCATGAAAAAGGATTTTACAGCCACCAAAGAGCTCATTTGAACCATTAAAGTGCTCATATACAACCATAAAAGGGATCATTTGTAGCCATCAGAGAAGTGCATTTATGGTCATCAAAGAAGTTCTCATTTACAACCATCAAAGAAGTGCATTTGCATCCTCCAAAGATCTCATTTGCAGCCATCAAAAGGTGCTTTTGTATCCATCAAATAGATCTCATTTGCATCCATGGATCTCCTATCTCTCTAGCTTAGTTTCTACATAGTTGGTATGCTCGAACTAGTTTTGTTGAAGGAGGCCCTAGAGGCTTAACAACACATGTCCTACTAGGGCATATTCACATAAATTGAGAGGATGAAAGATGCCTAAAACTATTTGCAACATATAGACTACAAGGAAATATGCACATCCATGGTCCACCACTTAGTAGAGGAAGGCCTTTTTAAATGACCAAAATATGAGGTGATCTACCTCTCCAAATTGAGTTTTAATTATATTGGGAACCTAATCCTTAGGGATAGGCATATTAATGTATTATTTTTCACTATTCACACTATTATCGAGAAAATAAAGTGAAGAGTAAATAGGTGAATAGGAAAGTCCACCATTTGGAAGTTGAAACCAAGGGTCACATTTCTCTTGTATTTATATGTACATTAGCTAATGATTAATTATTGAGTGCTCATGCCTATTATGATTGCATTTGTGTTTGTGCATCTTCTTGTATTTGGATTTGTTTTAACCATTTTGTCTATTTCCCCATTTGGAAACCTAAAAATGGTATCAAATAAAGGTTGGAAATATTTTGGCTTATCATTCATAGCCTACCCCAATCAGTGATTTTGTGCTCAACCTTCTTTGCTAGCTCCAAAGATACTTCAGAAGCTGAGGTATTACCTTTTTCTATGTTTATCTTATTATTTATGTACCAACTTTGTATTCCTATATCAATTTGGTATTTATGCACCTATCTATCTTTCTGTTGGGAATTTTTATGAGATTATTTCGAGATTTTTCTCCATATCCCATAGTATTCTAGCATAGGTATAAAGCTCTTAGATACTCCTCTCAATATAGGGCCTCATCTCCCCTATAATCGGCCCCATGAGCTTGTTCCCTCCATATAAACCCCCCCTTCTATCTCTGTCTACATGCACTCGATTTTTCCACCCTATGCAACCTCTTGTTTGAAAACTATAGACACCAGGAACAAGCACTAACGTAAATATTTAAAAATACAAATGAATTTCAAGATCAAGCATAGAGTCTATGACTCAACATCATTGCAGAAGAAATCAGATGTAACCCAACTACACTTAGCATCCACATTTCATAGGCCAATGAAACCCTATCTCGATGAGAAAGTAAAGTTGTGACTGTTGCACAGTCTATTTCAAGTGGAGATTTGAGTTTATGGTGTTGTGTCTAACCTTCATACTATGCTAAAGAACCCATTTTTAATTTTTGATAATGTTGGAAAGTTGTGACCCGTTGTTGTAAAGGAAAGTATCATATGGCTAGGGTTTAAGAGGCCATCAATGTACTGGGGTTGAAAGGTGGATGCAAATGGTTTTGCAAGTAAATACAAGCAAGTTTCAGAGATTAGAATGGTTCATACCTTAGCCAAATGAAGGATGATCCAAGCACCCCTTCAATCCTCTTCTTGCTCCTCTTGCTCCTCTTGCTCCAAGAGACCTACAAAACAAGTTATACCTTCCTCAAACCAATATGACCACATATAAACAAATGATAATCAAATAAACATGAAATAATAATATAATTAACATCATCATATGATCATAAACAGAAATCCAATCACACATTGAACAATGATTTGGGAAGAAAAAGGACATCACATCTTTATTAATCTTAAAAACAAGTACAAATATACCTTCTCTTCAAGTTCGGCACCTCATGAAACCTTGATTTGGTTCTATTGCTTCTCTTCTCCAAAGAACTTAGCCTCCAAGCTCTACAACACAAGAGGATGATCGCCAGGGCAAAGGTGTGGGCAAAGAGAGCTCCAAATCCTCCAGCATAACAATGCAAAGATTCAAGTCTCCTCTCATGGACCTCCCTACCTCTATTTATATGCTTAAGGAAGAGTTAGGGGTGAAGACAAAGTAGTTACAACTGAAGGAATCAGTTGCATAACTACCCAAACTACCCGAAATTCAAAAGATGTGTTTTTTGACATTTTTAAGAGGCGTATGTGGGTTGCAGAAACAATAGTCGCGTACATGAGAAATACACGCGAGTTTCCAATACAGAAATTCACGTATATAATGCGTACGCGACTATTATATATAGCAACTCGCGTACGTACGCGGGTTTGCCTTAAGGAAAGTCGCGTACACACGAAGTGACTCATTTTAAGGGTATTTCTAGGCATTTTCAGACTTTTATGTCTTCTAGAAAGTTTTAGCTAACAGAAATATCTTTCCAACAGTGTAGAGATGAGGTCAAATGGAGTTATAGAACTCAAGATATGGGTCCTCCAAGTTAGATGTTTTTTCAGTGACTTTTCATGAAGTGTCGTCATGGAAGTGTTGACATGTGACAAAAACATAGGAAAGTGGTCACAGGTAGAGATGTGTCATTTTGAGCTATAACACCCATTCTTTCTGTGTGAATTTCTTAGAAGCATGAAATTGTTGTGAGTGAGTTATTTTTGCATGAACCTACCAGTGTTTCCATCATCACAATCGACATGATCGAGATCTTGACTTCTCTTGATAGATTGCAATGTCCTTCCTACAAACTTAATATGATATTGAAGTGCATATGAAATGTTCCTGAGACTGTTGAAGACCTATGCTGGAGAAGTATGAGAAGAGCACTTTGAAGACTGCATCCAAGTTATACATTGGAGAGATAAAACTCTGAGATGTCATCTTTGAATTGTACTACATCAAAAGAAAAAGTTGAAGGGAATAATTGCTACAAAGTTGCTAATGTCCTTGCAATAATTATGTCTACATGGTGGATATCATCTACATGTTCATTTCATCTCAAGTTGGGAAGGAGAGATTATGTGGAGTATTGTATTGGAGCAATTGTTGAAGACTCACATATTGTGAAAAGTGGATTTGGGCATCGCGTCTCACTCACACCCACAATCCATTTGCAAATCTGAAGGTCCATTGCATTTGTCTGTTGAGAATTGTCTTTTGAATTTTGCTAGGACTACATGTTCCCTTAGTTTACGACCATTATATGGAGCATTGAAGAGCCAGTATATTGTTGTCTCTTGTTATAGAAATTTGAACTGACTAGTGTGGAATAAGTGCATAAACATCTTGACCTAAAAAAGAGACTACTACTTAGTTTGAACTTCACGCTTGATGTGTTATGGAATCTCTCCTCCAACGTGTTGGAGTGCTGTCAAACTAGTTGTGAAGAGATATGCAAGCATGGACCTTCTATCTCAACTATAATTTGAATGTGTGAAGACCACTATATTGTTGATTAGTGTGAGAATGCAAAGTATCTTTAGAGATGGAGTTGTGATAGTGATGCGTGACTAATGAAGTGGGCCCTCTTCCAAGTATTATGAACTAAATCACCGTATATTTGCGTTGAGGAGTTGAACTGCAACCTCTTTGACAAAAATAAGATCGACATTCAATTGTTGCTATTGCATTGGTTCGTTGTTTGAAGGCCGCATGCGACCTATTTAGTGTAAATTGCTACATACATGAAAACTCTATCCATTGAGGTGGAACCTATGGTGCATCCACAACAATTTTATGAAATCTTTCTCTTGAATGTTGCGACCATTGAAGAGTTGAAAGAGCCTCCATTCTATGTGTAAGAGCATGATTATTGTTTTTTATTTGTTGGTGTGAATGAGACCTCTTGGTGCCTTGATCTTACTCCTTTACTATGGTGTGTTATCATGGACTGCAACCACTAAGGAATTTATATGAAGGTTTATTAAGAGCTACTATGTGTTGATGACGACCTCCTTTTTGTTCACTGCAAGCCTACAACCATAATTTTTTTAGGATAGAGGCAAGTAATATAGCCTTAACTTATTACTGGATTAAAAATGTGGGAAAAAAATATAAAAGTATTGTGAATTTAGGATAATAAGTTGTAGACAATATTCAAGAAGCAAGGAAAAATGAACTAGAATGAAATGAGATGGGAGGTGTGATGCATCATTTGATGAACAATATTTCAAATCAATTTAGTTGTTGCCTCATTAATACTTTGAGATCCATCAATGATGAAGAATCTATTCTTCTAGCTAAATGCTAATTGATGCTAAATAAGAATAGATTTTTGTGACGTTAAATAAGAGTAGATTCTTTGTTGATTTCAAAATTAAGTAAATAAACCCCATCATGTATGTATCTGGATATGTTCATTTGGTTGATGGGGGTAAGGGATCCTATGAGCCCCATGACTCTCATTAAGAAGAACAATAGCCAAATGAGATATTAAAATGTTACTTATGGGAGATGTTGTTACCTAACATAACATTATGTTACCAAAAATGAAAGAAATTAAAAAAAATCATGTTGCCTCATAAAATAAAATAAAAATTAAAACAAACACTTTAAGATTAAAACAAAAATTATGACATAAAAAATTTAAGATTAAAAAAAATTTACTAACTCAAGATATTGGATCCATGTGGGTGCTTGATATATTCACGTTCAATGGATCTATGCCGGTGTTTAGCTAATTAGACTAACAAATCCCTAATGTTTTTAGAATTAAAAATTTTGCTTTCTTTTCAAGCTAACTGAACTAACTACTCTAATGTTTTTAGAATAAAAAATATTATTTCTTTTTAAAAAAAACATATCTTACATTTTCCACCAAATCCACATAATCAATGCTAGGGATCAACTTTCCATCTTCAAAGTTTACGCATTAAGGCCTTCCATGGCTCATCACTCTTTCCTTTAGATTAAACATGTGAGGCACCTGATTCTTCTTAAATGGGTCAACTTAAAATTAAACTAGAGTTTTTTCAAAGTTATTAGCTTTTTCTTCCATGACCCCTTGATTTTTTATTTTATAATTTGTTTATTACATGTCATTATTACCTTTTTTCTTTGTTAGTCCCTACCTATGTCAAAGACTATATGTTCCACCATTTGTAATTAATTTGAGAGCAATACATCACTAACCATCATGTTTACAAAGTCATTAAAGATTACTATTTTTGAATATTTTGTATTATGTTTTACTTGGAAGTTGATTGGACAATAGTTTCATATTTGAGATTTTTTATTATTATTAAACCTATTAAAAAAAAAAGAAAAAAAGAAAGAAAGGGAAAATGCATAGACCTTACAACATTACACAAATATTGTTTTAACATTTTGTGTTAACATGCACAAATCTGACACATGTCACATGTCGTTTCCCAAAACCTCGATATTGTATCCACACATTTAATTTAATTTATGTGTTTGTGTGCACTGTACATTCCATTTGATTTATAGAGACATCCAAACTAAATGATCACAAGCATATTGAGAACCACTTGGAGATAAACGGGATACACAGATGAGGTTTTGAACCTTTAGTAGCTTATGGCTTCTAGCATTGGTGCTTACACCATTTGACTTATTTGTTAACAAGTACATGTATATGGGCGTTTGTTTCATTGGATCTTCTTTACAACATTGCAATGCTGAATATTGTTTTTTTTTATATTTCAAATTCACTTCTTCATGTGTGAACAATTATTTCTTCTCGTAATTAGGGGTGAGTTCAATATTTGAAGTCCACATCCTACATCCTCATTATTTACATTGTTATATAAATACAATTGATATTGAATGTTTTATACACATATTGTCGATGAGTTTGTTGTACAGTGTCCGTGTGCGTCAAGATTTCTTTGTAACAGGGTTGAATGATATGTCTCCTACCTTAGCTTGAACAATGCCCAACTAGTCTCTAGCTATTATATTTGTCATGGCATGGGAATTGGGGTTGGTACTCCCACTTCTAAATCGTTGGTTCCATTCAGTCTATAATTTTTTCCATTTGTATAGAGATTTTAGAAATTAAATATCTCTACCTTAGCACGGGTCTATATAAGATTTCAAAAATTAAAAATTCTCTACATGTGTGCATGTTGTTTCCCAAAGAAAACATAATTCTTGCAAATAATGTCTAACATTGAATGCAAAATCTTGAAATAAAGATGAGAAATGAATGCTTTTAAGCAATGAATGAGCATCACTGATTCGAAGTGATGGCAATTTTATTCTATCCTATACTTCCAAGCTCGGAAGTTATCAGCTCCCTCAAGCTTTTCATCAAGCTTGGTATGATGAGACATCTTAACTGAGAACCTCAAATGGAAATACAAAAGATTTAGATCTTACCAGGTCAAGATGTCGGATCTGGATTTGGAGCTTGAAATCTTGCAGTGCTGGTTTAGTAGTAGAATATGGTTTTGATTTTTCAAAGTTCTGTCCAACCAAATGCTTTGAATTTTATCCCTAACTTTGATTTTAGGGAGGAGATCAATCTAGGTCTGGGCTCATTGAAAAATTCCACTTCTGTGAAAAGCCCTAATTTTCGGCAGTAGTGCTGGGTCCAAAACTGAAAAACCTCAGAATTGGATTTTTCTTTGACAGAAAGATGCGCCCTAGGGAGGAGAGTTATTCCACCCTAATTTTGCTGAAAATATGTGGAGAGAGATCCACAAAGTAGGAATCCCTAGTTCCCACAGTTGCACATTGTCTTCTTCTCAGGTTAGCTCTGATACCATGTTAGATTTTTAACATTAATCTAGCATAACATTAGGATCTTTAACTGAGAGAACAACAAGCACAACAATCAAAACACAAGAGACAATGAACACAGTGTTTTTCCTCGTAGAAACCATAAATGGAGAAAACCCCACAACTTCCTCAAAGATAGAATCAGCACCAAAGTAAAACCCAAAAACAGTAAGTGATCTCCCAACAACAGTAACCTTCTTTCTATCTATCCCCAGTGTCTTCTCCTTCCTCAACTATGCGCTACACTTGAGTGTGTATGTGATGTGTGCTAAATAGAGAGTCCAACTCTCTATTTATACTAATCCCGACATGAATAAAACCCTACTAGGGCCGACCTCTCTAGGAGAGTCTAATAACCCTAGTGCCTTGAAACTGCAGGGACTTTAACCCTTAGACAATAGGAGGGTTACCCACAATGACTTGACATGACTTGTTTACATTATAGATCTTCCCGATCGGAACATCGGGGCATGACATGACACAAGTACATCCCGAAATAAACATCAGGTTACAATAGATAAGAAATATAAGTGAATACATTCCGAAGTTACAATTACATCAACACTCCTCTCCCCTATAATCGACCCCATGAGCTTGTTCCCTCCATATAGATCCCCCCTTTTATCTCTGTCTGCATGCACTCAATTTTTCCACCCTATTCGACCTCTTGTTTGAAAACTATTGAAACCGGGAACAAGCACTAACATAACTATTTAAAAATACAAATGAATTTCAAGATCAAGCATAGAGTTTGTGACTCAACATCATTGCAGAAGAAATCAGATGCACCCTAACTACACTTAGCATCCACATTTCATAGGCCAACGAAACCCTATCTCGATGAGAAAGTAAAGTTGTGACTGTTGCACAGTCTATTGCAAGTGGAGATTTGAGTTTATGGTGTTGTGTCTGACCTTCATGCTATGCTAAATAACCCATTTTTAATTTTTGATAATGTTGGAAAGTTGTGACCTGTTCTTTCTGTGTGAATTCCTTGAAGCATGAAATTGTTGTGAGTGAGTTATTTTTGCATGAGCCTACTAGTGTTTCCATCATCACAATTGACATGATCGAGATCTTGACTTCTCTTCATAGATTGCAATGTCCTTCCCACAACCTTCATACGATCTTGAAGTGCATATGAAGAGTTCCTGAGATTGTTGAAGACCTATGCTAGAGAAGTATGAGAAGAGCACTTTGAAGACTGTGTCCAAGTTATACATTGGATAGATAATACTCTGAGATGTCATCTTTGAATTGTACTACATCAAAAGAAAAAGTTGAACGGTCTAATTGCTACAAAGTTGCTAATGTCCTTGCAATAATTATGTCTACATGGTGGATATCATATACATGTTCATTTCATCTCAAGTTGGGAAGGAAAGATTATGTGGAGTATTGTATTGGAGCAATTGTTGAAGACTCACATATTGTGAAAAGTGGATTTGGGCATCGCGTCTCACTCACACCCACAATCCATTTGCAAATATGAAGGTCCATTGCATTTGTCTGTTGAGAATTGTCTTCTAAATTTTGCTAGGGTTACATGTTCCCTTAGTTTACGACCATTATATGGAGCATTGAAGAGCCAATATATTGTTGTCTCTTGTTGTGGAAATTTGAACTAACTGGTGTGGAATAAGTGCATAAACATTTTGAACTAAAAAAAGAGACTACTACTTAGTTTGAACTTCATGCTTGATGTGTTATGGCATCTCTCCTCCAACGCGTTGGAGTGCTGTCGAACTCATTGTGAAGAGATACGCGAGCATGGACCTTCTATCTCAACTATAATTTGAATGGTTGAAGACCACTCTATTGTTGATTGGTGTGAGAACACAAAGTCTCTTTAGATATGGAGTTGTGATAGTGATGTGTGACTAATGAAGTGGGCCCTCTTCCATGTATTATGAACTAAATCATCGTATCTTTATGTTGAGGAGTTGAACTGCAACCTCTATGACAAAAATAAGATCGACCTTCAATTGTTGCTATTGCATCCGTTCGTTGTTTGAAGCGCGCATGTGACCTATTTGGTGTAAAATTGCTACATACATGAAAACTCTCTCCATTGAGGTGGAACCTATGGTGCATCCACAACAATTTTACGAAATCTTTCTCTTGAATGTTGCAACCATTGAAGAGTTGAAAGAGCTTCCATTCTATGTGTAAGAGCATGATTATTGTTTTTTATTTGTTGGTGTGAATGAGACCTCTTGGTGCCTTGATCTTACTCCTCTACTATGGTGTGTTATCATGGACTGCAACCACTAAAGAATTTCTATGAAGGTTTATTAAGAGCTACTATGCGTTGATGACGACCTCCTTTTTGTTCACTGCAAGACTACAACCATAATTTTTTTTAGGATAGAGGTAAGTAATATAGCCTTAACTTATTACTCGATTAAAAAAGTGGGAAAAAAGATAAAAGTATTGTGAATTTAGGATAACAAGTTGTAGACAATATTCAAGAAGCAAGGAAAAATGAACTAGAATGAAATGAGATGGGAGGTGTGATGCATCATTTGATGAACAATATTTCAAATCAATTTAGTTGTTGCTTCATTAATACTTTGAGATCCATCAATGATGAAGAATCTATTATTCAAGATAAATGCAAATCGATGCTAAATAAGAATAGATTTTTGTGACGTTAAATAAGAGTAGATTCTTTGTTGATTTCAAAATTAAGTAAATAAACCCCATCATGTATGGATCTAGATATGTTCATTTGGTTGATGGGGGTAATGGATCCTATGAGCCCCATCACTCTCATCAAGGAGAATAATAGCCAAATGAGATATTAAAATGTTACTTATGGGATTCCTGTAACATGGGGAAGATGTTGTTACCTAACATAACATTATGTTACCAAAAATAAAATAAATTTAAAAAAATCATGTTGCCTCATAAAATAAAATTAAAATTAAAACAAACACTTTAAGATTAAAAGAAAAATTATGACATAAAAAATTTAAGACTAAAAAAAATTTACAACTCAAGATATTGGATCCATTTGGGTGCTTGATGTTGGTGTTTAGCTAATTGGACTAACAACTCCCTAATGTTTTTAGAATTAAAAATTTTGCTTTCTTTTCAAGCTAATTGAACTAACTACTCTAATGTTTTTAGAATAAAAAATATTATTTCTTTTTAAAAAAACCCTATTTTGCATTTTCCACCAAATCCACATAATCAATGCTAGGGATCAACTTTCCATCTTCAAAGTTTACGCATTAAGGCCTTCCATGGCTCATCATTATTTCCTTTAGATTAAACATGTGAGACGGCTGATTCTTCTTAAATGGGTCGACTTAAAATTAAACTAAAGTTTTTTCAAAGTTATCAGCTTCTTCTTCCATGACCCCTTGATTTTTTATTTTATAATTTGTTTATTACATATCATTATTACCTTTTTCTTTGTTAGTCCCTACCTATGTCAAAGAATATATGTTCCACCATTTATAATTTAATTAATTTGAGAGCAATACATCACTAACCATTATGTTTACAAAGTCATTAAAGATTATTATTTTTGAATATTTTGTATTATGTTTTACTTGGAAGTTGATTGGACAATAGTTTCATATTTGAGATTTTATTATTATTAAACCTATTAACAAAAAAAGAAAAAAAGAAAATGGAAAATGCATATACCTTACAACATTACACAAATATTGTTTTAACATTTTGTGTTAACATGCACAAATCTGACACATGTCACATGTCGTTTCCCAAAACCTCGATATTGTATCCACACATATAATTTAGTTTATGTGTTTGTGTGCACTCTACATTCCAATTGATTTCTAGAGACATCCAAACTAAATGATCACAATCATATTGAGAACCACTTGGAGATAAAGGGGATACACAGATGAGGTTTTGAACCTTTAGCAGCTTATGGCTTCTAGCATTGGTGCTTACACCATTTGACTTATTTGTTAACAATTACATGTATATGGGCGTTTGTTTCATTGGATCTTCTTTACAACATTGCAATGCTGAATATTGTTTTTTTTATATATATTTCAAATTCACTTCTTCATGTGTGAAAAATTATTTCTTCTCGTAATTGGTGTGAGTTCAATATTTGAAGTCCACATCCTACATCCTCATTAATTACATTGTTATATAAATAAAATTGATATTGAATGTTTTATACACATATTGTCGATGATTTTGTTGTATAGTGTCCGTGTGTGTCAATATTTCTTTGTAATGGGGTTGAATGATATGTCTCCTACCTTAGCTTGAACAATGCCCAACTAGTCTCTAGCTAGGAATTGGGGTTGGTACTCGCACTTCTAAATCGTTGGTTCCATTCAGTCTATAATTTTTTCCATTTGCATAGAGATTTTAGAAATTAAATATCTCTACCTTATCATGGGTCTATATAAGATTTCAAAAATTAAAGATTTCAAGAAGTATTTAGAAGCAAAAGACTCAATTGAAGGATATTTTCTTGTTGAAATATGGGAGAAGTCTGTAGAAGCATAAGATTTTACTTCAAGGAAGGTAACCAACACCCATGAAATTGCTATATCATTGTAATCAAACCATTTTTTTAGTATGATGATATAATATGATTATTTGTATTTTTCCTGCTTATAAAATAGGATTGAGGGCACATGAATTGTTTGTGCCATTTTGGGGATGGGTCTACTAGATTATATATATCCATTTGAGAAAAATACTTAAAAGAATAGATAATCCTCTACTTCATATATTATTTACATTGTGCCAAGCATAGATTTAACATTAAGAGTTTATGTAATTGATCTACTTCAGATATTTATATGGTACCAGGCATAGATAACATCAAGAGTCTACTTAAAAGAATACTTAAAAGAATAGATAATCCTCTTCTTCATATATTATTTACATTGTGCCAAGCATAGATTTAACATTAAGAGTTTATGTAATTGATCTACTTTAGATATTTATATGGTACCGGGCATAGATAACATCGGAAGTCTATGTAATAGTCATTTATAAAAGATAGAATTTTCCATCATCATACATTAATTTAGAAACACCTTGGTTATAATGTTATGATGTTTAGTTTTGGACTTCTCATTTTAGTAACTAATAGGTGATCACACTCACAGATCTTGTCCTTTCTTTCTCTACTCTCCTAGTAAGCTTTGTGTATTTGTTTACGATGAAGAAATTTTATACAAGCCTTTATATTGTTATATTAGTCATAGAGAAATGTGTGGATGTTTGTTAGTTTTAGAATATCTTAGTTTTTGTAAATTTTATTTCTGGTGTTTGTGTAATTAATTCCATACTCTTGCCTTTTCTGGTTATGTTTATGTTTGGGCCATGTAGAAAAATTGTATATGTCGTTGCTCTATTATATTTTTATGATATATAATCTACATAAAAATGATTTGTAGATAAGAATATATGTTTGAACAAAGGTTTAAAAAGGAAAGTGCTACAAATGCAGAAAAATGGTATTATGTGGTTCTATTATCTTTTATGATTATATATAATCTAAATCAAAATGATTTATAGATAAGACTAGCTATTTGAACAAAGGTTTAAAAGGTAAAGTTCTACAAACTTGTATTTACGGGAAGTGATATGTTACAAATTGCTACAAACTTGCATTTACAGGAAGTAATATGTACCAAAGTGCTACAAAATGTTGAGTATTAATGGCAAAACTATGATGGAAAACTATGAGAAATGTGTCAAATAACCTAGTTCAAGTATGGAAAGCTATTGGGTATTTCCAAGCAGTGTTCATTCAACATTTATTGGGTTAGTCCCACTTGAATTCAAGATTGCTTGTTATGATGGCATTGAAAGAAGTATATGCCATTTTAATTGACATAAAAAATAGTAGGGCTTGAATGTCTAGTTGTAGTTTTTCATTTTTACCACACTCGAAGATCTATTTGTTTAGGGTTCATTTTTACCACACTCGAAGATCTATTTGTTTAGGGTTCATTTTTACCACACTTAAAGATGTATTTTTTTGGATTTTTCAAAACATGGGAAGTATTTTTTCTAATGCATTCATCTCAAGTAAAACTTATTTTTCTTAGAAGACCTTATTTTCTGTATTTTTCTCTAGCATATTTTGAAGTTTAGTTTATAGTATAAAAAAAGATCCCAAACGAGTATAAGGTGACCTGGTTGGCCTCATCAAGAAATATTAGCAAGAATATCATAGGCTTTATATATTTTTATATTTGACTATGAAAATAAAAGATATATTTTTGCATTGGCACTATTAGAGTTATTAGCAAAAGATAGAAGCGATGTGAATTTTGATATTCCCATTTCTAAATTTGGTTTTGACAAAAAATGTTTATGGTAGGAGACATGAGAAATTATGAGATAGCACCCTAGTTTGAATAAACCAATATTTTACCACGGTTGGAGCTATGAGCTTGTAACTGTCAGGTGGTAGACTATTCAATTACATATTGAACATTTGTTTCTCAAATAAACCTTAATATGAAATTGAAGGAATGTTCAAACATCCCAAGCCAATAATCCTTGTGAGTAATTAACAATGTCTATACGTTGCTACACATGTATAGTTCTTTGATATAGATTATGTATAGATTGCATAGGAACCCATTTTGATCATGCAAATTGAATGATGAATCAATATGTGTGATTAGTCTTCATAGTTGTATTATATGCAAAAACCTGATATGATATATGTTTTATATGCTTGATGTGTATATTTGTAGGTACTCTGCATGTCTTGTATGCTAACCAATTACATTAGGGTGTTTATAGATCCTAGAACCCTATTGATTAGATATCATGTAAAATATTTCATGATATTCTTTTGAATAAATTCTCTCTCTCTCTCTCTCTCTCTCTCTCTTTCTATATATATAATATATATATATATATATATATATATATATATATACATATATATGTAGAGAGAGAGAGAGAGGATATGTTGTAACATTTTAGAGCAACCTATCTTGATATTGTATGTTTAGCATTTGGATTTGATTCTAATCCAAATCCCATTCATTTTGAATATAATAATGCCACAGATAATATAAAATCAATACACATAGTGCATATATGTTGAGATGGATATTATTATATAGTTTTTTTAACTTCCATACATGTTGGAGAGTCTAATCTAGTTAAGTTATCCAATTAAGTTATACACATTCTGTGTTTAGTTTCATAGAAATCCTTCTTTCTTTGGTATAGTGGAAATTGGCTCTAGGTCTATAGAATTTGAATGTAACATCAATCATGAATGTGTTTTGCATTGATTGAAGTTTGTAATGTTTAAAAGTTATCTAGTATTTTCACTTACTATTGTATGCATAAAAAGCCATAAGATTTACACATGTAGTTGAAGTGAATTTTTGCTTTGAAATGTCCTTCCATTAACACATTATTCCATGATTTTTATAAATAGAGAACATGTAACCATAGAATCTCATCTGGAATCAACTTTGTTTATTATGTTACTATTATAATTTTTCTCTTAATAGTATACACCAAATAATACTACACATTTCTTCTTAAGCTACACTCCTAGTGCTTCTTAAGACGACTACCAATAAGAATGGAGTCTCATCTTCAATTATATTGGATTGAATCCTCGAAATACTTATAAGTTTTGTATTATATTACTGTTTTTTGTTGTCATAGTAGATTCAAATGATTTATTTTTCTCAACCCAACTAAAACCTAATACGTCTTTATCTTGAATTTCATCAAGAAGTAATTTGGTCTAACTCTGGAAAATACTTATAGTTGTTGTGATTGGTTGACCATTACTCAAGGATTATTATATAATGGGTATTTATTATCAGTACAACTAGGTCTGCATTTTGTTTACAATTTTTTCTTGCTTTAAATCAAATTTAGTATAGGCCATATGTATTTTCCTCTACAGTTTAATAAATATCTTAAGCTTACATATCAAAATCAAAGCACATAATGGATGGACAAACATATTTTATATTCCTTTAAGAGTCAAATTATTCTACTAAATGCTTCTAACTAAGTGCAAGTTTCAAATGGAAAAATATATTTTATATTCCTTTAAGAGTCAAATTATTCTACCAAATGCTTCTAACTAGGTACAATAAAATGTTCTTGCTTATTTTCAAATGAAACAAATGTTTGCTTGAAGATAAATGATTGTTGTCTAAAATTCCTTGTAGCTTAAATAACGTAATTGATTCTAAAAAATTTCAATGAATATGTGCTTGAATAAGATTGCATCATTCCATTCAACAAACATCTCTCTTTTGATAATTTTCCTTTTTTTTCTTCTTTTTTCTATACAATAGTTTTATAGGAACTGATAAGCATCAATTGTATTTTTGGATGATATTTTGATTAACAGTTGTAGCATTTATGTAAATTGATTTTGGTTTCACTAAAATCATCTCTCAAGTGATGTTTTGAGCATTAAATGTGGTTGACTATGTTAAACTTTCTACGATATGTTATTGAAATATTGGTAACTACAACCCTATATCATTCATCATCAACTACAATATTATATATGTTTTATTTTCATTTATTTGACAAGCTTATGTGTGTAGTATATTGCAGTAGCTAGTTTTACATTCAACGATATGTGAGCTAGCTATGATTTTTCCAATATTGAACCTCTTCATAGAGCTCATTATTTTGATCATGTAGAGAGGAGCTACAATGTTCCTTTGTAGAGAAGTTTGGGTTGTTTCTTGGATTGTTATGAAGCTTAATCCATTATCTGTGTTTGGTAATATTCCACATAATCAAATATTATGTTGCTTGTGTTAATTTCCAAAAACATAAGGAATATGCCAAGAAAATGCATCAAGAAGTGGGTGGCCAATAGTATGATCCACGTATATCAAAACATCTCTTGCAATATAAAGATATGTTTAAATATATAAACTTAGGCATATAATTAGTAATGATACAAACTCCTTTAGTAGATCAATTGGTACCTTAATTTCAATTTGGTATATTTTATAACCTAATTGTATTTTGATCCTGAAATTCTAGCAGCACACCTCAAATCACTCAGAAACATTATAAAATGAATCTAAAGTTTATAGGTTTATATGAATTCCATTATCCATTTTTCTTCCTCCTATCAAGGTTTGTGTAGTATATTATATTGTAATATTCATTCCCTACCCCGTTTTCCTTTCAATTTCATGCCCAATTTCCATTTAGTTGTTTTCTCTTCCTCTTGTATTGCATGTTGTTTAGTAAATTTCATAAATCTACCTCATAATCGACATTTAATTTTTTATATGCATGAACTTGTGGAGAATCCTAAACTTCTTTATTTTTTTTCATTTACTTTATAGTCATGTCAAGGATATTCCATAACAACTTATACATTTTTATTTTATTTCTTTTACTTTAAGACCAAGCAAGGCTATTCCCTAACAACTTATGTAACCTACACAAATAGAAGAAATTAGACATGCAATACTTATCCAATATTCATCCACTTAGAGACATACTTGATCCTTCTAAGGGACTTGAAAATAAGGGTTGCAGGGATGATTTGATAGTAAACACAAAACGAGAGCTCTAATTTATCAAGGGATTCAAAGATAGCATTATGAGAAAGTCATTTCATCAAATCCATCTTGACATTGTATCACGCACCATGAGAAGTTGCAAAATGGACATAGGACCTATTTGGTTATGTTGAAGTGGGAATAAAAGCAAATCACTTATCAAATAAGCAAATTTAGTGGCAAGGGTGGCATAAATGGGAATATCCCTAGGCCTAAATCCCCTCATCACATGGATGGGAATTCCGTCACTTGTGTTTTCCACCTATTGGGAAATTGTATTCATAGCAATTGTCCTGGTTGAGGTATCCTCTGACCTAAAAATTTGCTCCCTTATGACCTTAAGGTTGTCTAATCAACATCAAAATACACCACCTATATTTTGCTAGCCTAAAGGACCATATATATGTCATTTTTAGGTTTATGAACTATATATAATCAATCCTAATGTTGAGATTTACCTTTAATAAAAACACAATAGAGATGAGACTCAATCCAAAAATCATAGGTATTCATTCATTCAATAGGACTCATCAGAAAATGATCCAAAGGATTTGGGCATCTTGTTTATAGGATCCTAGAAATTAACTTTATTTTTCACCCATACTTGATATTCCCTAGAGATTCCTTTTATGGCGTTAATGGATTCAACAAAATCATGAATGAATTCCCTCAATTATAGAAGATGGAAAAAAATCAAATTCCATAAGGGGAAACTCATGCGATTGGATCACAAAACAAATTGTTGCTCTGTTATTGGCTGCATCCCTTTCATAACACATAATCAAGTATTACGACTGCATTTCCTTTCACAAAATCCTTAAAAAATATCACCTTGCATTGCACACATGGAGATATCAGAGAAATATAATTAGTGATAATGATTCCTCCACAATTCTCATCAGCAATGTTCATGGAATAATGCTTGTTTAAATAATAATTTTATAGTTTCCAATAAGAAAATGTGGAGTTAGAGGGGAGCACAACAACTTTGTTTCTCTAGTGAAGAGTGGTCCTCAACTATTTCAACTTTCTATGGAAGCACACAATTATGTTTTACCAGGTGATTTTGTTCAAATGAATATTTCTTTGGATAACCAACAACGATTCAGTTTTCCAAAACCTAATTCTAGTTGAAGTTGTTCGGGTACACAGGGTACTCCCAAAAGACCGAACACCTTCAGCAACCGCTTCACACAAATAGATCGCAGATCAACACACTGATGTCTGTCATGTGGTTAAAACCCTCAAGAGGGAAACAATCCACGGCCCCAGCCAAATAGCTACTTGGAGCAATTTATTATGCAAAAGAAAGAAAGTTACATATGAGCTTCTCATAATTGATCAACTAGCCAAGGAACCTCTATGCTCTTTAAATAGAGATCATAGACCAATCGGGTGTTAAGCCACAGATCAATGGTAGGTATGATCTATGAGAAGTTGAACCGTCATATTACTCTATGTCTAGAACATATCATAACCGTCAGATTAGAATATTTACAAATTCATACTAATGCATACTAAAGAAACACACTTTTACCTAACGAATATATTACACAAGTTGATCTTAACTAACTCCTAAGTGTCTAAATATCCTAACATCCCCCATTAAGAACAACTTGGGATAGGATTGAAGGATTTACAAAAGTGACACTATTAGGAGAAGGAAGGAGGCATTAGAGCCTATCCCCCCCTTAAGGACACATTCCTGAACTCCTAACATAGACTAAAGTTTAGAAAACTTCGCTTCTGTAAGAGACTTGGTGAAGATGTCTGCAACTTGATCATCTGTAGGGCAATAGAGAAATTCAATAACACTATCATGAATAAGATTTCTGATGAAGTGCATGTGTAGCTCAATGTTTTTGCTGTGCTGATGTAGGACTGGATATTTGGCAAGCTTGATGGCACTTTGATTGTCGCACCAAAATGGAGTAGGTTGCTGCTGCTTGAATCCAAACTCTGAAAGCATCTGTCGAAGCCATAAAGCTTCCTGACTGGCATTAACTGCAGCTTGATATTCTGCTTCTGCTGAAGAAAGAGCAAGTGCTTGTTGTTTCTTACAAGCCCAAGTGATAGGTCCAAATCCCAAACTGAAAACATAACCTGCAGTAGAATTTTGATCATTAGGATCGCCGACCCAATCTGAATCAGTGAAACCAACTAACAAAGGTTTCCCCCCTGTACTGTAATGAATCCAAAACTGAATTGTACCTTGAATATATCAAAGTATTCTTTTTGCTGCTTTCCAGTGAATTTCATGAGGAGTTTGCATATAACGGGCAACACGACCAACAGCAAAGGAAAGGTCAGGATGAGAATGAGTCAAGTATAAAAGACTACCAACAAGCTGATGATACAAGGTGGCATCTACTTTAGGGGAAGTACAAGTGGCAGAAAGTCTGACTCTAGACTAGAAGGGAGAAGGGGCTGGTTTACAATCTTCCATGTGGAAGCGACAAAGAAGGTCATAGGCATACTTAGACTGGGAAAGAAAGATTCCTTCTTTGGTTTGCAAGACTTGGAGACCAAGAAAATAATGCAAATGTCCTAAGTCTGACATTTCAAAATTTTGTGTAAGATTGGATTTCAAATGGGTTATAAGTTTAGGGTCACTACCAGTAAGGATAAGATCATAAACGTAAAGAACAAGTATGATGAGATGGTTTCCTACTTTCTTGGTATAGACATTGGAGTCAGAATGGCATCTAGAAAAACCAGTGTCAAGGAGAAAGCTATCCATTTTGGCAACCAAGCTCTAGGATCTTGCTTAAGGCCATATAAGGATTTCTTAAGGAGACAAACAAGGCTAGAGTTATTCTGAACATATCCAGGAGGTTGTTCCATGTAAATTTCCTCATGTAAATCACCATGTAAGAAGGCAGACTTGACATCCATTTGATGGAATTCCCAATTATGTAAGGCTACAAGGGAAAGAACAAGGTGGATGGAGTTCATTTTTGCTACAGGGGCAAAGGTTTCACTGTAGTCAATCCCTTCAACTTGGGAAAAACCTTTGGCAACTAACCTTGCCTTAAGTCTTTCAACACTTCCATCTGATGCATACTTAGTTATGTAGACCCATTTACATCTGACAAGTTTTCTTCCTTTTGGAAGAGAAACAAGATCCCAAGTATCGTTCGCCATTAAGGAACGATATTCTTCATCCATAGCTGCATCCCAATCTGGATTTCTTGAAGCTTATGCAAAATTTTATGGATCATGATTCTCGAAAACTTCAGCCAAAATAGAAGAGGTTTGCTGAAACTGAGAACGTGTTCGACATTGATCTCTAGGATCACCGGCAAGATTACCAGCGGCTTCACATGTTGAATGGATCCATCAAGGAAGTATTGGTGCTGGTGCAATTGAAGGAACATGAGCAGGCAGAGGTGGATTTTCATCCTCATTGTCATCATCAAAAACTGGAGTTGGAAACCTGTCAAGGAAGCTAGAAGAAGAATAAGAAGAAGGCACAATCGCTGAATCAGGCTCGTAGGCCAAAGATGGCACACCCACCAAGTTAGGCTCACAGGCCAAGAGATTTTCATGAAATTTAACATCTCGTGTAATGATTATATCATGAGAATGTGGTTGAAGAAGTATATAACCTTTTACATCTTTAGAATATCCAAAAAATATGCACTTTTCACTTTTAGGCTGCAATGCTTTCCGTTTTTCATCTGGAATGTGAGCCCATGCTTCACAACCCAACACACGAAAGTGACTTACATCTGGTTTAATTTTACTCCATGCTTCTTTCGATGTTATAACCTATAAAAATTTAGTGGTGTGTGATTAACTATGTAATTTGCACAATTTATGGCCTCAACCCAATATTGAAGACTTAGTCCCTTAGATTGAATCATACAATTAGCCATTTCTTTTAAAGCGTGGTTCTTCCTTTCTGCTACACCATTTTGTTGTGGTGTGTATGGAACAATGTTTTGTTGTTGGATTCCTTGTTCAGTGCAAAAAGTAGTGAAATTGATGTTATCATATTCTCCTCCATTGTCAGATCTTAACTTAATAATTTGATGACTAGATTGTTGTTCAACAAGGGCCTTGTAGGCCAAGAACATGTTAAATACTTCGCTCTTAAGTTTTAGGAAGTAAACCCAAGTGCATCTGGAGTAGTCATCAATGAAAGTTAAGAAATATTTGAAACCAGAAAAGGAAGGAGATGAAAGAGGGCCACACAAGTCACTATGCACAAGCTCCAAGGGAACCGAGCCGTGCCAAGAGGCACGTTTGTCAAAACTGTCCCGATGATGTTTTCTGAGTACACAACTTGAACAAACACCATCCTTGCAAGATACTAGTGGAAGACCAGTCACCATATTGTCTTTACATAGTTTTTGCAATGAGCGTTAATTTAAGTGATCAAATCGCTCATGCCAAAGTTTGATCAAGTTATCACTATGAGCAACAAAAACTGAAGGAAAAAGTGATGACCCAAAGTTGTTAAATTTGTACAACCTGGTAATATCATCAACAGTTCCAGTAGCAAGGATATTTTGAGGATTTTTAAAATCCTTGATTACAACTTGGTGAGGTGTAAACGTCACAGTTTTACCTTCACCTGAATGAATAACTTGATAGACTGATAACAAATTGTAGAAAATTTTTGGAACATATAGTACATCACTGAGATGACCATTTTCTGCTGGAACTGTTCCAAATCCTACAACACTTAGAGATCTATCATCACCAACAAATATTTGTTTGGTGTTACATTCATGCATAGTAGAAAAGATGGCTTTTTCCTTAACCATATGATAAGATGCTCCAGAATCTATGAGCCATTCAATTGAAGTAGAAGAAGAAGATGCAGTATAAGAGTACCCAGAAGCACAAAGTGCATGTCCATGAGAGGTAGATTCTGAAGACAAATCTAGACTAATGTGGTGCTTCTTCATTGCTGCTTCCAAGGCTGCCATCTTCTTAAAACACTTAGATTCATCATGATTATATTTCCCACAAAAATTGCAATGATGCTCAGTCTTCTTTCCTTTTTGCTTAGATCCTTTGTCATTTTTTAAAGAAGGAGTTGATTGAGAGGGTTTGGGACCCTTGTTGTTTTACTTATTATTACAAAAATTTTGTTTCTTGGGAGGCTTGGACTTTTCTTTCTGTTGGGACAATAAGGCTTTCCCATATGTATCTGCATTGTTAATTATTCCAAGATTAATGAGCTTATCTTACTCTCTAATTAAGGAATCACAAAAGGATTCAAGACTAAGCTCTTGATAGTTGGCTGTAGTCAATGATTCTTTCATGGAGTAGAATGTAGATACAAAAACAGAATATGCAGGTCCAAGTTTGGAAAAAATATGATAAATACATTGTTTGTCTTCTTTCTTAATCTTGCATTCTGCACATAATAGTCTAAGCACGGGGTCTTCGCTTAGTGAAACCATGCCATAGCACGTTCGTTCATGGCATATGAAACAATACCCCTATTTTCAAAAAATATTGGAAAATACCTCCCAAAATCATTTTTTTTAACCCCCTCCCAATATGCCTTGCCGATTTTAAAAAACCCCTATTTTCCCTATATATTGCATGTATCCATTTTTTCATTTACATTTTTTATACCCCTTTATATTTCTACCTAAGGAAAAAAAAAACTAAACACAAGAAAGGGCGACACTTGATAGGCGCCCTTAGGCAAAGTGTCGCCCTTAGGAAAATCACTTTATTAGGAATTAAAATGTATCACATGATGTCAAAACAAATAAGAGAGGGTTTATTTGTACCAATATCAAACAGTAGTGTTTTTTCCCCAAGAAGAGTTCAAAAATGAAACTTACACCATTTATAACTTCTTCTTTCCATCACAAATTTTTTATCCAAGCACCATTTTGGTATCTAGGAGATTGTACAACTTCAGAAACAAAATTGATTTGGAATCTTCAATGCATACTGTTAATCCCTTTAGATTAAAAATAATATGAATTTAACAAGAGGAATGGACGAGTCGAGCTGGCATCCATTTATCCAATGAACTTGTGAGCATTTAAAGCATAAATTCATGATGTCAAAATAGGCCACCTTTCAGTTGAAGATTGTATTTCCAGTTCAGATGTCTACCTCGTCACCAAGTTCCTAGCTAAGTTTTACTTAAACAAATTCTTTATCATTTACGGGGAAAAGAAAAAAAAATCGAGGGTTGTGACAAACAAGCAAGTTGGTCAGAAGACATAAACAAAAAGATGGAGAAGCAAAGTCAGCTAAAAAGAATGAGCCAAATAACTGAACACCAGTAACATTATGAGCAATTTCAAATTTAGTCTTCAAATTGACAAATTTTCTTCAACATAGATTCAAGGAAAATTCTAGAGGTGTGACTCTAACAAAGCAACCAACCAAACTACATAAAAATATCTCCAACAACGTATTTTCAAAAGCACTATGATACATAACCCAATCTAGTGTACATAAATTATCTTGTAGACTTGGCATTAAAACTTTTGTGGTTGGATTAGAGTCATAATCGTCTTCACCAGCTTCATTTTCAGTTTGTAAATGAACCTGACAACCAATATGGCTTGACCATATGGAAAGGGTTAACCTTGTGAAGCCCAATGGGTTATCTCAATCAGTTCAAATAGGCTGTTTCAAGGTGGAGTTCACTGTAAGGTCTCCAGTTCTAGTCTGGATCATTGGCTTTTGGCCTTTCACCTATCCTAGTTATTAATATTAAAATTCAAAATATGACCCTTCATATTCCCAAGATTTATAAAAATTCACTAAAAATATTGAATTTACATCAATTTCTCAAAATTTTGAAGTTTGTTGTTAAATACAACAAAAATCTGTGTGAAAAGGCAAAACACCAAAACTCGTACAGTTGACCCTTTGAAAAGGTGAGACTTGAAATCTAGATTTCCCTATTGCTGACAAAATCCATATCTCAAAATTTTAGAATTCACCTCCATTGGCTCATATCAACTCATCCAAGTCAGTAATTTCACTAAAATTGACCAAAATTGTCTTGTTTTACTAAAATGCACGCTCAGGTTTCATTTCTTGGCCAAATTGAATGATTCCAATTGGAAAATATGTATCATTCTTCATCTTTTTATGTTTCCAACTTTTTAATTTAAACCTTAAAAGTTGTTGCTACCCTCAAATCCTATCCTCTTACTTTGTTTTTGGCATTTCCAGGGAATTTGACATTTCCAGGGAATGCATGCCATCGTCGCTTAATTGCACACCAAAAACAAGTTAAGAATCCAAATTAATTTCTATAAAAGTTCTATATTGCTGACAAAATCCATATCTCAAAATTTTAGACTTCACCTCCATTGGCTCATATCAACTCATCCAAGTCAGTAATTTCACTAAAATTGACCAAAATTGTCTTGTTTTACTAAAATGCACGCTCAGGTTTCATTTCTTGGCCAAATTGAATGATTCCAATTGGAAAATATGTATCATTCTTCATATTTTTATGTTTCCAACTTTTTAATTTAAACCTTAAAAGTTGTTTCTACCCTCAAATCCTATCCTCTTACTTTGTTTTTGGCATTTCCAGGGAATGCATGCCATCGTCGCTTAATTGCACACCAAAAAAAAGTTAAGAATCCAAATTAATTTCTGTAAAAGTTCTATATTTACTTCTCTACAAGCCCCTTTTGTATGATGCCATGACTCCATGTCTAATTGCTTACAATAATGTTTCCCTCATTCCCACAATTCAGGAAAATGTACAAGAGCTTTAAAACGCATGCCTTGGCAAAGAAAACATGCTCATATCATGAAATTTGAACCAGAAGTCCTTCCAAGACTCCCACACCTATCTATGAAATAAAATGCATGCAATATAAATTCCTATCTAGAGATACTCCTGCACCAGAGATTCTTCTAAATACCTCCCACTCACTCTTTAATGTCACTCGAGGCTCTATACTATCATCTTAGTGTTCTACTTCAAAATAGATACCTCTTGGGACTTTTGCCTTCTTATAGAGGCTACCAACACAAACTTTCACTCACTCTTTAATGTCACTTGGGGCTCTATGCTATCATCTTGACGTTCTACTTCAAAATAGATACCTCTTGAGAGTGTTGCCTCCTTATAGAAGCTGCCACCACAAACTATAAGAATTCTGATTAAGCGCCCAAGTTTTTACCAATAGTGCATTCAAAACTTTTAACATTATGCAGTCATGGTTATTATGCAATAGCAAATAAGAATCAAGATACATCATACAAATCAACACAAGGCAATTTTATAAAGCATGCTAGCAGATCTTTCGTCATAGCCATATATAGAGGGAGTTAAAAGGTTTTTCAAGAAAGTCCATTGATTTCGAATAGCAATGTGTTCAATGGTTTTACACAGTTTCAATATGGCTTTAGTAACTGCTTCAAGATGTGGACACTAGATATATATCCAACTCCAAATACTGAGAGGCCTTTTTAGTTGTAGTAGACTTTTAAATGCTTTCATCGACAATCACGCATATTTTAGTGCTCCTTTGTTTCAGAGCTTCAACAACTTTTCTCAAAATAGCTTTAAAAATCTAGTTTGTATACATAATACTCTCATAGATTTCTTAGTACTTTGACTAGCATTAATTGAACATTTATATTACATAGAGAGACAATCTTAAGTGGAGAGCCTAGCTCTACTTCTTTCACAGTTGAACCAAATCTTCCTCACTTTGCAAGTAATTTTAAGACAACTTTCAATATTCCAAGGGCTCATAAACTCCACAAGTAGAGAACAATTGCAATTTTTTACGAAAGAATAACACACCCAAAAAGCTTAATTCAAAATGCTCTCAAAACTACCACAGCTCTACCCTCGTAAAAACTTCACTATGTGCATTCAAGTTCTCTCTCACAAAGGCCAACAATCCTCACAACCTAACAAGCATCTCAATCCTACATAATTGTTCTTCAAAACTTAGTTCTTATGCAAACCGAACATCATTCAAGCAGACTCCATATATAGATCTCACCTCACTCGTTTTCAACAAAGTTCCATTCTTATGTTCACTAATTTATATGTTCTCATGACTCTCATACTTTCATGGTTCAACTCCCATGGCTTCACATAGCCTGAAGAATCCCTTCACTTAGCTTCTCACAATAGTTGCTAAAACAACACACACAAACAGGAGCATGTAAAACTTGCTCACTCACTCAAACAGACTTCATATACAAATCTCACCTCACTCATTTTCAACAAGGCTCTATTCTCGTGCTCACTAATTCATATGCTGACATGTTCTCATGGTTCAGTTCACATGGCTTCCCTTAGCCTCAAGAAGCCCTTCACTTAGCTTTACACAATAGCTGTAAAAAACAACATAAACAAATAGGAGCATGTCAAACTTGCTCACTCACACATATCCATGGCTCTAATATAACTTATGCATAACCATGTCACACAATATCAACAAATCATAACAGATATTCAAGTAACTAGCACTCTAATTCATAAAAGGGCCATGAATTAATTACATAGAGTACATGTGTTTATAAAATTCACTTGTCTTTGGCTTTTCGACCAGTTTTCCATATTTAGTTAGATTCCTCTACACCAAGTGCCATGGCATATACCTTGAGACGTTCCTTAAATCTCTTACATACAACACCTTCCCTTATAATATACTCTAATGATGTCCTATCCATATGTTGTACTCGATTCTCTTCATTTACTCGTATTCTTTTTTACATAGTCTTAGATCCATGGCTTTGTCATTCTCCCATGTCATAGGGTTTACTAGTTTTTACAACATTCTAATATGACTCACACTCTTAAGTTGTCTACAACTAAACATTAATGTCAACATATCAACCAACTTGGCATGGTTTTAAGCACAGTTACCAAATTCATCCAAACTGGAGGTTCAGGTCAATTCCGATCAGCAGAATTATTCACTTCAGTTACAATTCAGTGAAGTCAATGAGTTTTTGACCAAATTGAACCAGACTGACTTTGAATTTTATGGCTGAAATTCACCAAAAATGTATTTGTATTATTTAGATGAATACTCAAAAAAATTCCATGCTAGATTTTTTACACATTTTTTCCATATCATACCTATCCATATTTAAATTCAAATT
>LPNX010615881.1:80267-92803 GCA_001517045.1 Pseudotsuga menziesii
CTTTATTCTTCAAACAACTTAGCAATTTATTTTGCCTCGGTTAAGAGGTCATTTAATTCTCTTGCAATTTCTCTATTTTCCCTCTTGCTAGCCTTACAACCAACATCCAATCACTTTGGACTCACAAGTTCTAAATTCTATCATCTATGAATAGTTTTATCCAATTATGAGGGCATACACTTCAGCCTCTCTAAAGCTTCCCCATTCTTGTAGCAAAAACTACAATAACTTGACTAATATTGATTGAAGATAGCTCCCACCAACTAGCCTTTCCTAGGTTTCATCAAGTTGGCATTTGTCTCTAGTTATGCCACTAGGCCTGTGATTACAAAATATCCTTCTTTAGTAGTGGAGTATACTAGAGGATTGTTAATTAACAATAAAATCAATGGCAAGTGTATTTTGTACCTTAAATAAAGATAATAGTCATTCCCATAGTCATGGAACACCAACTAGAACCCCCCTATCCATGCTCAAGCATTGAACAAATACTATGTCTGACAAAAGGTTTATGATTAAAATGGTTAGATGTAATGCTAAAAGCCAAGCAGTTTCAATATACTTTAAATAAACAGCAAAAACCAGAGATGTTTTTCTCTGGGAACACTTCTAACAAGATGACCTAAATAGCAATTACATAAGCTCCTTGGAGCAAAGGATCTGCATTATTTTGAGTGGCATGTGTTAGAGTCAATGCTGCAATCAAACCATCTTTTCCATCTCCAAACCTGTATGCATCACTGCTAGAATCTCTTAGATGGTTTTTTTTAGTCTTTTGGCAAGGTAGTCATAGGTTCTCTGTCAACAAAGACATATCAACAAGTTTCTATGAAGAATTGCGGAGGAATCAGTAATCCACTGATGAGACTTTGTGGTGAAAAAATGAACAATTGCTCAAAGGGTCCAAAATTAAGCAGCAATAGTAGATGAGATTCAAATAGTCCTCAAGGGAAATTCAGTACACAAACAAACCTGGTATTTTGTATATATGTACTTGTAGCACAAAGAAAGAGGTGGGTGAGATGCTTACATGACCCCTGTCGCAATAGGAAATGATTTGTTCTTGTACTTAACGAAGAAACAATGTGATATCAGAAAGTTCCATAAACATTTTTCTAAAACATTTAAAATACAAGACAAATCATTAGACCAGAATGGGCATATCCATTAAACAATTAAAAACATTAGGGATGCACCATGTTTAACTGATGAAAAACATAGGAGATATCCTCCATTAAAATGGAAGATCTAGAGATTTGATAAGCTGATTCTTCATGTTTCTTATCATATAAAGATTGTTCTTGATCATATATATGAGAACCCCATAATCCATCCAGCTGTCTGTTAAAAAATTGGGATCACAGCAAAACGTGATCCAAGAGTAGTACCTGGATAGTGGAGTCATCATAGCAAGTTGAAGAGTGCTGCTGCAAGCAGGAAAAATAAATGAAGTATTCAAAAACAATTGATTTGAAATTGGAAGCTGTAATATATACAATGAAAGACATTTAGATGGACTCTTGTGGCATTAAAGTAATAAAACCCAAGACAAAATATTAAAAAGACCTTCCGAAGAATTATCTACTCTGCTTGCTATTCAAGATGTGCATCTCAAAACACTTGTACCTAGTCACAACCAAAAACTACAATGAATTTCTCTCCACCTGTACATATTCTTGTACATCCTTATTATCTAAAGTCAAACATAGCTCCTCTTCCAAGCCTACAATCAATCACAGAATTAATTTCACTTTCCATGATACCAACGGTAAAGAATATACAAGAGTGGCCTATAAGCTTCATTTCATTTTCTCATTCTATTCCAGGAAGACCTTTTCAGTTTGTTAAAGCATACCATCTTCTTTGCATGGGCAGAAGATGCAACCTTGTTAAGTAATTGGAAAATTGCCTCTTGAAACCTGCCATTCCACACCCATTACATTTCAGAAAGGGCCTGGAATTGGAAGATAGTTTGGTCAGAGCTACCTTGTAGTAGGGAAACAAATCCAAGGCATAGTCTCACATGCTTAGTCGTAGAATGCCCTTTCAAAATATCCAAACAAAATAGGCCTGCATATTTTTTATTTATGCATTCTCCTCCTTTGATCAGTTATTAGAATGATCAAAGAACTTCTTACAATTAGTCTGACATAGTATAGAAATATCTTCTAAAATCCCTTAATAACTAGGATTCCTCTTTTGTCAGATATATGTCAAATTTGTGGGAAAATCATCAAACAAAATACAAGATAACTACCCTACAAGACGTTGTTCCTGCTCTGTAGTTATCAGTATTTCAATAAATATACAAACCACCAATATGGACTTGTTCATTATTGAATTTCCTATGAAAACCTACAGAACTGCCATATATTAACCATTTGGTAATCACATGTACAGCTGCTCCTCTTGTCACTGAAATTGAAGCTAAATATTAAACCATTGAATGCCATGTGACCAGGCCAACTTCACAAGAACAAATAATATACTTGCAGCCATCTTTGCATCACAAGAATGGGTACCAAAGATAATATTGATATTGCCATCAAGATCAGAGTCTTCATGAGAAAATGATGTGTGAATATAAATATATAGGCATCTGTGAGTCTGAATACTATAGTCTGGAAAGCTGCACCAAACGCTTCTGACAGGTTCGGTTCAAGCTCAAACCACCTGATTTATCCCTATCAGCTTTTAATTGCACGTCTTTATCTTTGATGATACTTGACCTTTCTCTAGCTTCTTTACTCATACCAGGACCTGAATTGAGCTGAGAGCATATTAAAGACAAAGATTGCAACCATGGAACCAAAATTGGCTTCCTTACAGCATCATCAGAACCTGCAAAAAGATCATAGGCCTCCCCAAGTAATGTGTTGCGAACATATTCTTGCAACCCAATAATCAATTGAGCAAGAAGTTTCAATAAATGAGGAAGTACCTGTGCCAATTGCCAGGAATTAAGCTAGTTCAACCACTCTTGGTACTACCAGCCTTTCCCTTTGCCTATTATTTACAGGGCTATTATATGGGTGCCTATTTCATTTAATAAGATTTGTAACGGTAGGGGGGATAATCCCCACCTACTTGACGCCGCGTTTATAGCCTGTTCACTAGTTGCGGGTTTGCTCACATCACCTACGAATAAAGACAAAGCACCATATCTTTTTTATTGCCTCTAAAAAGCCTGCCTCTTCAAACGTATATCTGAAGCCTCTGCCGTATCGACATCAGTAATGTGCAGTAATCAGAGTAAGCATGTAGAACTCGTAATCACTATGTACACCTATTGAAACTAGAACTACTAATCCCATTAAGCTAGTGTTCTATTGGAATAAAATGAATAAGGGTAACAATGATTTGACTTCTTTATTACCATAACCTTTTCTCATATTGAATACGATAGAATCATTAGGGCTTAACTTACATGTAAATACTGGAACCTGTAGGGAAGTCAAGTTAAGTATGAATTGAAAGATCAAGTCCACTAAACGGCCCCTGACCATAGGCATTTTTCATCAAAGATTAAACAAACTACAACTTACCTCCAAGAATGATATGCAATGGCTCTCCAATGTGCCTCCTCTAGCACCAGAGAAACCCACCACAAACCCACAACCACAAAATGGTGAATAAACGCCCTCATTTTCCAGAAAACACTACTACCACTGCAATGTTGCTGAAAAAACGCCTTGTTATCCAGCCAGAAAACACGATGGAGAAAACCCACAGAAAACCCAAGGAGTAAAACACCCTCGTTTTCCAGAAAACATTGCTACCACTACTATGATTTGAAAAAATTCCCTGTTATCTAGCCACACGATGGAGAAAACGTGGAGAAAACCCACAGAAAACCCAAGGAGCAACACACCCTCGTTTTTCAGAAAACACTGCTACCACTGCTCCGATTTGAAAAAACGCCCTCTCATCTAGCCACACGATGGAGAAAACGTGGAGAAAACCCATAGAAGAACCAAGGAGCAACACGCCCTTGACCACAAGCAAACCCAACTCGCAGGCACCTCGGCTTGGTGCAGGTGCACTCAGACGACAAGCAAAGCAGCTCGCAGGCACCTAGCAGGCTTGGAGGAATGGTGAACAGTGTGGGAAAAAATGTTGAAGAAAACATACACCAGCATATTGGATATTTAAATAGTTAAAAAAAAACCCTAGTTACCCCCTAATATACCCGCAATATATTGATTTTTAATTTTTTTAATTTTAACCCCCCCAATATGAATGGACGTGATATCATATTGGTCCCTAGGTGATGCCCCCATGAGTCTAAGAGTTTTATACTTGATAAATAGTCTTGAATGCATGAAAAATCATTTGGATTCAAGGAAATCAACTCATTCTCAAGTTGATGACCTCGAATTTCATTGTGTTTACCAAACACAGATTCCAACTTTTCCCAAGCTTTATCAGGTTCATCAATTTTAGATATGTGGAAACACAAATCAATAGAGATTAACATCTCAATCAATCCACGAGCTTCATCACATATATTTGCCCATTTAATTTTCTTATCATCATTAGTGGGTTTTGTTTCTTTCCTTGAGGTTAACCTGAAAATTCCCCTACTTCGTAGAACATCCTCCATATGAGATTTCCATGAGAAATAGTTAGAACTTGTAAGTATAATATCACAAGGGGCAGCCATACTATAAAATAATGGCTGAAAGAATAAAAACTAAATATCTGGATGCAAAGTGCTCGAAAAAATATGCGGTTTAAAAAAAACGGCAGTTAAAACTGATTACGGATGATGAAGTTATGCTTGATCAAAGAAAATGTTGAGGATGTCTCCAATAGTGACGTGGCAGATATTAACTTGACCAACTAAAAAAAAAGAAGCCCCCTCTTCCCAAGATCAACCTTTGACAATCACTTTTACAATAAAGTTGCTTTGAAGTGAATCACTTTTGTAGAATAAGTGATGTTCCCTTTTACAATAATGTGACTTTTAAATAGTGCGGCAATAAATTAAAAGACTTAAGTGACTCACTTTTATTTTATTTTATTTATGTGAGATGCACTTTTACAATAAAGTAACTTGAAAATAGAAATTGCATGCACTAAAAAGTAGCTTGATAAGACTTGAACTCAAGACTTATCAAAGTGTAAAGAAACTTTTGACCAAGTAAGCTAAGTTTAAAAGACACATAAAAGTATGGAAAGAGGAAGGGGTTTTTTTTTTTACTCTTCCCTCTCGTTTTCCGTGCTTGCTTTCTTTTCCTGCAAATCACAAAAAAAAACAAAAAACAAAAAACAAAAAACAAAACAAACTTTTTCCACACAATGGGGTTAGATCTTGGTTAGCTTACCCGGAAAATCTACGTTTTCAAGTTTTTTTGTTGTTTCTGATTTACCATGATCGCACAAGGTGCACGACAAAGAGCATACATAGCCGAGAAGACAAGAAAAAAAACTTTCCCTTACTGTTTCTAATTCACCGTGATCGCACAAGGTGCACAACAAAGAGCATACGTAGTCAGGGAAAAAAATAGTCCGAGACTAAAACATAAAAGATCTAATAATAAACTGATAAAATATGAGAGATTTAAAAAAAAAAAATCCGTCACTGTAACATTATACTTTCAGATTTGTTGAGATGGGTGTTTCTGGAGCAAACGAAAAGGGTTTTTGGTGAAAAGAAACTATTTCCCAATGGAAATGGCACTCTGGATGCAATGGAATGGCTCCCATAGGCCAAAAATGCATTAAAAATATAGAACCAGAAACCCTTTCAAAGTTTCGGCAACACCGGTTCTAGATCTTGATCAAAACAGAAAGCGACTCTTCAGAAAAGCTCTAATACCATGTTCGGGTACATAGGGTACTCCCAAAAGACCAAACACCTTCAGCAACTGCTTCACACAAATAGATAATATATCAACACGCCGATGTTTGTCACGTGGTTAAAACCCTTGAGAGGGAAACAGCCCACGGCCCCAGCCAAATAGCTACATGGAGCAATTTATTATGCAAAAGAAAGAAAGTTACATATGAGCTTCTCATAATCGATCAACTAGCCAAGGACCCTCTATGCTCTTTAAATAGATATCATAGACCAATCGAGTGCTAAGCCACGGATCAATGGTAGGTATGATCTAAGAGAAGTTGAACCGTCGGATTACTCTATGTCTAGAACATATCGTAATAATCGGATTAGAATATTTACAAATGCATACTAAAAAAACACACTTTTACCTAACAGATATATTACACAAGTTGATCTTAACTAACTCCTAAGTGTCTAAATATCCTAACAGAAGTTTCAAATGCCTCTTCTTCTTCTACATTTAAAAAAAAATTTAGTTACAGGTTAACAAGGGACGGTTCACAACACATAGGTCAAAAGTAATTTACCAACATATATGATGCCCAAGATATTTCACAAAATCAATTAAGCATGACATATACAACACAAAAGTTGGGTATAATGGCAAAAAAAAGTAGGCAATATGATAAGACAATGAAACATATTGAAAACTCTGCAATTCAATTTAGCATCTATCATCAATTAAAGTTACGTGTAAAGAGATCAACAACCTTAGTCATATTATCTCTAGTATCCATATCCCTAATTGTTAGGATATACCGCTTATATGGTTAAACAAGCATTAGAAAATTGTAGTAATGCTAATCATGTTTATGGTTAAAGTCATTGGATCCTTAGTTAGGACTGTTATCTATAGGGATATGTAGATGATGGATTGATTATGCAATACACATTCCTATGCTGTTTCTAGAACTACTATTTATTAGGTTTTGTTTAAGTGTGGATTGGTTATGTAATAATATTTTTATATTGTTTGAGGTACATTCAGATTAAGATTGTTTGTTCAACCAGATAAAAATCCATATATGTGTTGGGCTCCATTTCCATGGGTATGTGATGTAGCCATTGTCATAATTTCATTCTTTTTGGTTCCATGGACAAGGATTCCTTTGTTAGGTTTTGTGTTTGGGTTGACATACTACATCTATATTTATTGCTTTCTACGTTGCAATGAAACATATGAAACTTCGAAAGTTATTGAGGCAACAAATATTTGTTGGTAATTTAGTGGTTGTCTATACAATTATAGGATCCCATGGAGATCTGTAACATCAACATCAGGCATGTGATAACTTGTAAACTTCCTTACAATTTAGTATTTATTTGTACGATATCTTGTAAATTATTATATCTTTGGAGAATTGTCTTAAATTTGAAATTATTGTATATTTTCCAATGTTTTAAATTGAACTTGATTAATTGGACGTTATATATAATGACATCCTTAGGCTTCATTGAAATAAATTTAGTGTATAGAAATATTTATGCAAACAACTTTGGAGTTTAGGAATATCTAAGGCTCAAGTGTTGGAAGTAATTGTTTTAATGTGAATCATATATATTTTTGTAATGATAGAAGTGGCTAAATGCATTTATTACCATGATATTATACTTGAGAAAATTGAAGTATAATCTCCACTACCTATAAAGCAACATTTATTTGTTGTGAAAACAACTCATCTATGATAATGCATTCCAAATGTTTGGCATACACATATCACTACAAGAAAAAAGGCCTACAGTGGCGTTCATTCCTACGAGGGACCTTAAAAATCATCACTAATGTCGCTTATGGTAACAGACTATGAAAAAATGTCTCTATAAGTGATTTTGGGCCAATTCTTTAAATCTCGTCACCAAATCCCTAATGATGCATGTGTCGAACCTTAAAAGGTCATCACCAAAGTCACTTATGGTAACATGCTATGAAAAATCATCGCCATAAGTTCTTATGGGGATGATTCTTTAAATGTCATCACCGAATTTTTTTCGATGACAGTCATTCCTGTGACGGACCTTAAATGATTACCTATGGTGATGGCTATGAAAAATTGTCTCCATAAGTACTTTTGGTGACATTTATTTAAATCCCATCACCAAATCCTTTTCAGCAACACCTTTAGTGATAGTCAGTAAAATTTTGTTTTCAATTCTCTCTTTGGTGACACTTATGGTTAGGGTTGTTAAAATCCTGCTGCTAATTATATTTTTGGAGACACTTTTGGTGATGATCCTTGAAGGACCCTCACCAATACTATTTTTTTTATGTTTCTGGCAACAGTAAAAAATATTTGTCACCATAGATAGTTGTAATGCTTTTGACGATGCCAAGTGGCCATCACTATATTTTTTCATAAATATTGACAATTTTAGACCAGCAAAAATTAATTAGTCTTTCTCATTGTGTGTTAATTCGTAATAATATGAAAACGTCCCTTAAATTTATCCACCATTTTGGTGTGCACTTTTATTTTTACTTATGATTAATATCCATGTAGTTCACAACAAAAAAAAATACTTCATACACACAAAGTCTACTACCTATAACGAATAAAAAGTTGTCATATATTTGGTAATTAATTTCGTCATATATTTTTTCATTAATTGTGACAATTGATGACCAAGTTAATGAAAAAAAATATGACAAAATTAATGACCACAAGATAAGCTATAAAAACCAGACTAAATATGACCACATTTTTTGTCGTGTGATAAGAGACCGGAAATTAGCCACCAAAACTACCATTTGGTCATTTATATGTGAATTTGGTTGTTTTTTTGTCGCTTATCTCTCATTTGTTAGTCACTTATCTCTCTCATTTGTTGATCACTAATTTAGTCATTTTTAGTCATTTTATATGCAAATTTTGGTCATTTTGTTTGGTCACTTATCTCTCATTTTTTGGTCATTAATTTAGTCATTTTTAGCCAATATTGCAATACCATTTGGGCATGGAGATATAAAACCACCAACTTCCTACTTGTAAGGTAGATTCTCTTCCATTAAACTGGTACCCTTTAATAATTTGGGAACCTAGCTTATAGAGTCCTCTATAATGGTAAAAATATCAATACATGTATTCCTTCGAGTATCTAATGGTTGGAAAAAGATGATAGACTGTATAAGTTCATAAAATATGATCAACCAAGTTATGAAAACCATGCACATAGATATGGAAATGCTATAATATTTTGAAATCCAATAGGGAGAAACAAAACCTGGAGATCAACACATTCTGAAAACTTGCTTGAACCCTTGTAAAAGTACCTAAAGGTTCTAAATCAGATGAATTCAAATTGAAAATTGGTCTGTTATCTCCCAAAATGAATTTATTTTGATAAGTATGAAGAATTGGATTCATGTAATGAAAAACCTGAGTATGACTGACAAATTGAAAGTCTGTTTTTGATATGGTTGAAAAATTTGAAAGTTATAGCTTTCAGTGGCTTAGGAGAGGCTTTTAATAGCTCATTAGCCACCGAAAAGCTATGTTTTGGCAGCTAAAAGATTGAACGAGGGATAAAGGTAAACCACCGAAAGTGGCCCGAGCAAGTAGAATCAAATACAGACTTTCGGTGGCTTAGGTGAGATTTTAAATGACTCATTGGCCACCGAAAAGTGTTTCTTTTGGTGGCTTATCAGGAGGCATGTTAACCACTGAAAGCGAGCAGCAAGTGATATTAGTAAAGGTGGTTTCGGTGGCTTAGGCGAGACTCAAAAAAACTCATTAGCCAGTGAAAAGGGATGCTTTTGGCAGCTTATCAAACAATCCAACACAGATTTTAACCATTGAAAGCAGGAATATAAGCATTTGGTAAAAAGTTCTTTCAGTGGTTTAGGCAAAAGCTCAAGCATTTCATTAGCCACCAGAAGGAGGGGTTTTCGATAGTTAAACAGGTTTTCCGGCGAGACCATTATCTACCGAAAGCAGGATTTCACCTATTATAGCTGATTTTACCATACCAAGTGAATCACACTTGTATGGCCTTCCCCTATCCCACTGCAGGCTCCTTAGACCCCTTGGACCATTTTTTTGTCCTTTGATGTTTCCTAGACCATCCCTATAAACATGTGAAAATTGATACACATGACTTTTAAACCCCTAATCGCGTATATATGCGGGTTTGACCACTAAAACCGTGTACATCGGGATGTGTACAAAATTCAAATCCTTTTGGAGTTTTCCTTGACATGGATCCGACTCACTTGACTCCTGGCCTTCCATATTCCTTGAGATCGCTCGGATTCGACCTTTCATTACCCCTTTGAAAATCTATATAAAGAACTCTTTGGATACATTGAAGGCATAAGAGAATTGAGAGCAAAGAAACTATAGTCCATTGTTGCCGGAACTTGTGATTGAGTTTGCATCCCTTTGTCCCTTGGAGCACTTTTGTGTTCTTCCCAAGCTTGCCTTTTTCTTGTGAGCTTGCTATCGAGAGATGGGGGATTGAGGTGGTGGAGGCCCAAGTGGGGGATTCAGTTTCTCTAATTCGCAGACGTGCTGACAGAGGTTGTATCCATTGTAATCTCTGATTTTATATTAATAGAAATATCTTTTCCTGTCCAATAATGTATGTTTGAATGAATATTTTATCCATGGATGATTTCAAATGCTTATACATTGTTTATTATATATGCTAGAATAGATCTAACACCAATATATATAGTATGCTTGTCTTGTTTACTTGTTGTTGAGGAAGTGATTCATCAATTCAAGATGAAGTTGGAAAGCTCAACGGGGATCTACTTCAACTGTACGGAATAAGGTATGAGGTCTGATCCCTTAGTGTTAGATATTTGGTTTCTATTGCATATTGGAAAGGCTGATTTCTGGAGTGAAGCTATCCGTTGTGGTACCCCAAGCCATAGGAATTTCTCTTCATAACATCATCGCAACGATGGGACGAAGGTTTCGACGGCTTAGGCAAAAAAGGTATCACTTCATTATCCACCGAAAGCCATCTTTTCGGCAGCTAGCTGACAAACTCTTGGAGGCTATTAACCACTGAAAAGGAAAAGTGAGGAAACGGTTAGAAAACAGTCAAATCCAACCCCGTCAGTAAAAGGAACAATCAGTGGGGGGTGTGATAAACCATCGAAAAGACCTAGGAAGGCATAAACCGCATGTGTAAATGATTTAAAAAGGTTGTTATGAAACTGGAAAAGGACTGATATAACTAGAAACCCTCAGTGTAGCTAGGGTTTTCACCCTAGCTTGTGCGAATGAGCACCTACTAGTTAGGGTTTTCATCGTATGGCCGATGGACATCATGAGTCATATTTGGTTTGTGTTAGGGTGTGGAGAAGAGAAGGAAGCAACTGAAGTCCGGGACACCGATCTCGAACCACCTGCAAGGACTGAAAAGTACATAACCTCAATAATGGATGAGGGATCATCTGATAATATGAATGAGGCAGGCATTCCCATGCTCGTATCAGAACATAACATAACAGTATAAAATGGTCCTCAAATACTGGATGAAAATAACTGTGTGAGGCCCAAAATGAAGGACCTGTAGTAAATAATCACTGTGCATATCATAAGGGTCCAGAGGGGACACAAATCTGGAGCATACTATTGAGCTGACCATGTCTGAGCTGAAAAAATGATACACTGGGATGGCAGCAGGGCTACTAAATGTGGTTCTGAAGGAACTGATGCGCTGCTGGATCAGAGTGATAAGGGTCACACTCATAATGGTACACTGATCTGGAACTGAACTGGGTACTCAAAGAAGCATAGAACTGAATGGCTTCCGAATACAATCGCCAACGCAGCCCGGACATCCACGGGAACATATAACTGGGCGTTCCGAAGTGACTCACCAATGTGCTAGAGTCGGGGGAAATCCGGGGTCTTCGACAAATAATGGAATGGATATATATCCTGCGCGATCCTCAACAATGTGATTAAGGTGCTGAAGTTGAACATGTGAGAAACAACCATTCGGAGAGGCAATAATGACTCCTCCCAAAATGGTCCGTAGGCACTCACCACAGATGGTGATGGGTCCAAGGCACAGGAGCCTCTAGGTCTATCCTCTGGAATAGAGGAGTTGTCGTCGACAGAGGGAGACCTGCAACTATCAAGGCAATGATGTTTCCTTGACAGGAGCGCGAGGTGCAAAACCGAACTGTGATAGTACTGATGGTAAGAGTGATAAACTGGTGGGACTAACTGGGCAAGTAGAGTGGGTGGACTCAAACTTCCTTTGTTCAGAGTATGATGACGGCGATGATCGGGCAGCACATGAAACTGATTGGTGGTAAAGGGATCATAGCTATAAGGGATCTGGGCAGTTCACTGAGCTGAGGGAGACTCAAGCGGTGGTAACATGGTAGGAGACTGCAGAATACTCTGAACAAAGGCGACCTGATTGGAGGTGCTGCCGAGTGGATTGATCATAGCGCCAAGAGGCGCGGGGGGACTTCCTCATGGGTTGGTGAACTAGAAGAAGAGGGGATATAAAATGGAACTGTCATGTGGATTTTACGAGCCCATGACAGTTCATGCTCGTGGTTTCTTTCCATTTTAAGGAGTCTGAAAGCAAATAAGAAGACTCTGACTGGATGGAATGGTACTATCGTGTGGATTTTGCGAGCCCATGACAGTTCATGCTCGTGGTTGCTTTCATATTTACGGAGTCTGAAAGCAAATAAGAAGACTCTGATGGAATGGAATGGTAC
>LPNX010615881.1:93087-221525 GCA_001517045.1 Pseudotsuga menziesii
CTCTGTATTTGGAATGGTCAGGCAAGGAGGAAGTGTTCAATTAGGGGACAGTTATGATGATCAGAGTTGAGGACGGGGGGGAACACTGGTGGATCTCCTTGCCGGGTGGATGGATGGGGGCAAAATAACGAGACCTTTACAGTATGACAGGAGTGAATGGCTCATGTAAAATAATTGGAATAATCGGATGACGGCCGATGTGGCGCGCAAATCAATGCGGTAAGGTGTAGGGACGCACTGTTGTAATTGTACCAAGTGAGAGCGAGAAATGATCTCAAGCATCATCACGAGCTCGGAAAAATGAATTCGACGATATAAACAGTGTGAAAAAACGGAGAGCGGCCGAAATGGCACGCAAACCGAGACGACTATTGGGGTCGAGAAAATGGGCAAAAAATAATTTCGAAAAAATGATGCAATGAAGTGACCATTGTGAAGGTCTCGTCGTGCTGATTCCAAAACTGTAGCTAGAGATGAATGGGACGTTGTTTCTGACGAATGGGGGGTGCATCAGGCCATGTGTTAATGTGGTGCTCTTTAATGGCAGGGTCAAGACTGGGCTTGTCATCCTAGGGATAATCCGAGGCGGTGAGAGCTTCAAGGATCTCCTTATCAGTACGGAAAGTTTGTGTCGTCAAATCGGTTGACGAGGGAGTAGGAGCGGAAGAAATCATATAAATGGTATTAATCTCTTCGGAAGAGGAAGAGACCGGGGAGTGGATTTCCTCAATGGTGAGTGGTGCCGTCTCAAGATCCAGATTGTTCATCTCAAAGAGAGCTGCTCTGTACTCGGGGAGATCGGGACAGTGAACGGTGTAATGCCCGTAAACACCACATAAGGCACATGGGTGGTTGGTGCGCAGGGATTTGTCGCGAGGCTTAGGGGTTGAGTCTAGATGGACAACCGGGATAGTGGGGTCGTCGTCAAGCGTTTGCATGTATTCCTTTAAAGCCGGTAAATGAGGACATAGGTGAGTCGCATGGCCCAACTCATCGCACAGAGCACATTTGGGAGGGGCACGGTACACAGGGGGGTTTTTTACTGTCTTAGGAGGTGGGACAGCAGAGTAAGGTTGGGGGCCTCTTCCCCCTGTGGGTTTGGTAACGATAGGGGATGGTTTCACGGGGGTTGACGGGGTAGCGACACTGGGAGGTGGTATCGCGGAGGTTGACGGAGTAGCGACACCGGGAGGTGGTCGACTAGTAGTAGCTATGGGTTGCACTGGTTGCAGGACGACATCTGGTGTTGGCGGGCGAACTGGAGGCGAAAGATACCAAACGGGTAATCCTAAGGTTAAACCCGGGAGGCTAAGGGTAGCCATGACTGGGGTGCTAACCACTCCTGAGGGAGGGAAGAGGAAAGGTATGGTATGTATGGGTGTGGCGCCAATGTGGCTAGGGACCAAGGGGGGTTGAGGCAACAACGGTGGTTGATTACTAGGGGTTCTCATGTGGTGGGACAGAGTCAATAGGTCAGCCGCTTCATTAGTAGATGACGGTGGTGAGAGTGATGGAAAAGTGGAGGTCATCGGTATGTCTGAGTAAATTCCGGGACCTACAGAAGAAACCAAGGAGGTGGGGGCATCTGGAATAAGTGGTTCAACTATGGGGAGCATGGGCCCTATAGAAGGAATGGCTGCGGTGGGGTTACCCAAGATAGTGTGTTCAACCATGGGGAGAACATTTTCAGGTGTTGCGGCGGCCTTGGGATCGTAGTATGTGAGTTGGTCAACTTTGACCACGCGTCCCTCATGAGGGAACATCATGATGCGAAAAACGGTAGAAGCAACTGCCCGCATAGCATACATGTAGCTGCGGCCGAGTAGAAGGTTATAGTCAAGCTGGGCATTGACAACCTCGATGTTTATCAGGACCATTTTACCAGCTAGCTAGATGGGGACATTGGTTAATAAGCCTTGTGGTTGCGCTGAACGACCGTCGTAGGCTCGCAACGCAGTGGAGGACGGTTGGAGAGGGGGGGATCCCATTTTCTGCCAGATGGAGGTGGGCATGACACATGTAGAGGCACCTTCATCAATAATGCAGCGATGGACTACAAAATTCCGGATGGAGACAGTAACTTGAAATGATAAGTTGGAGGGCAGGCGAGGTTCGGATTGGTCCAAATCATATGCCATTAACTGTGAATCATGCGGATCGATAGCCCCAATGGCTGAGAGTAAAGTCTTACGCTGTGAAGGGCAATTTCTTAAGACTTCAAACGCAGACATGGCTGCGGGAGACTGGGCTAAGTCGTCTACAATGTTGTAGTTTGATGCAGCCCGCGCATTGGGGTTGTTATTGATACAGCGAAGTGGGAAACGGGGTGCTTTGGGAACTCCATCTAGTGGAGGTGGAGGTATACGTAACGACTGATCGGTGGGATGAGCATTAGTGGGGTTATTGGTGGGTGGTGCTTCCGAGGTGGAGCCATATTGGTTCCGCCGGGTCTGGAGGTTGACCTCATCGGAGGACATCATCAACAGATGGTGGGTACCTGAGTCGGACGGGGGTTGATTAGGAGCGGCGTAAGTGATTTGTTGGATAGGTGCATTAGCTTGAGGGGGAGCCAATGGTTCAGTGTTCACTAAGGCTTGGTTGGGTAAGGGGTTTTGTAGGACCAAAGGTGGCTGCTGAGGTTGTGGGGGATTGGGCTATGCTTGAGGAGCCGCCTGTCCTTGGCGTAGCTTATCAGCAGCCAAAAGTTGTTGAACTCGCTCCATCTGGGGACAAAAGTGTGTGTAGTGGCCATAGACCCCGCAAACAGAACAAGGGAAGTTGGTTCGCAGGCTGGGGTTTTTAGCCTGCTTGGGTGGGCGATCGGGGTTTTGGTTGGTAGGGGCTGCGTTATTATTAGCAAGGGGATTAGGGTGTTGACCAGCTTGCTCGGTCTGCTGGTTGTTCCCATTATTTCGGCCCCTACCGCGGTTTTGTTGGCCCTGGTTGCGTTGATTATTCTGGTTTTGCGGTGGGTTTTCTTGGGCGTAAACCTGCCCTTGGGTAGTAGGTGGATTTTGAGTTTGCGCAGGTGCGGGAGCAGGCTGCGGTGGATAGTATGGGGGTGGAGGCTGCACTGGCGCGGCGGCTTGAGGGGGTTGTTGGCAGTGCTGTGGAGCGGGTTACGAGTTTGCCGCAGGGGCAGGCTATGGCTGATAATAAGGAGGTTGGGATTGTGGCGGCGCAAGAGCTGGTGCAGCCTGCTGGTGATAGTATGGCTGAGGTGCGACCGGGGAAGGCATATTGCCGAAACACTGAGGTGGACATGAAGGTCCGTGGATATGGTGTTGATGGGATATGTGAGCATACGAGTTGGTTGCTCCGGACTGTGATGTAGCCCGCGAAAGCTCAGGTCCAGGAGTAGGACGGGTTATGGAAAAGGGCTGAGGCTGTGAAGAGAGATGGCCAATGATGCCATCGGCAGCGTGGGATGCCCCTGGCGCATCGGGATGTGAGGGATCACCTCGAGGGGCATCCGGGATGATGGTGTAAAGATAACCCGATTGGGCGTAAATGAGATCAAACTGCTGGGCTTTAAGGATAGCCTCTTCCTCCGACTGGGGTCGTTCGGCTGCCACATCCTTAGCAATGAGCGGAAGGAGGGATTTGAGGAACCAATCTAGGAAGATCCGGTCATCTAACTTGATTTTGCATAGGCTACGGCGTCGTCGCCATTCATGGATGTGGTCCGTGATGTGGGTAGCCGTGTTCTGTCTGCATGACAGAAGGATCTCGACGCCTGCGTCATAGCGAACAGGAAACTGGAAAAACTGGAGGAAGGTCGAGGCCAGGGACGTAAAGGTGGTGTGGGTTCCGTGAGGTTGCTTGATATACCATTTGGCAGCTGAGCCAGTGAAAGTGCGCTGTAATAAACGAAGGCGAATGGAGTCATCTACTATGGAATTGGAGGAGCACCATAGATGAAAAGACATGATATGATTCTGGGGGTCCTCACCGGCCTTACCCTCAAACTTAGGGATGTCAGAGGGGAGTTCGGTAGGCATGGGGGGCCACACAGGGTTGTGCTGGATGGGGTCGTTGGTTAACCTGGCTAGGTCAGGTAGGTTGAGGCTAGCCATATAGGGCAAACTGGATGGAGGGTGTGATACGGTAATGGGTTGGACCACGTTGGGGCCCATGCCCCCAGGTGGAGGGGTGATGTGAGGGATGTTACCCCCAAGTGGGGGAACTATGGTGGCATGAGAAGGTCCTGCGCCACCAAGGGTGGTAGGAGTTACTAATGGAGTGGGTATGGGTATTCCTGCCGTGGGAATAGGTACGGTGAGGGGAATGGTAGACGGGCCTCCTGTGGAGGGTATACCCATGATAGGTGTAGTAACTGGTATAGTGGCGGATGTACCACTGGTGGTCCCTATAATGGAGGGATTGGGATTCACGCCAGCCATGGGGCTAGTGGGGGCGGTGTAAAGGGTGTTTTCAGAATCTGGTGACGGAGTCCTATGCCGCTGACGAGTGGAGTCAAGTGACAAGGCTCGAGATCTACGGTGATGACGGGTGGTGTCAAGTGAACCGTGTTGTGGGGGCTCGCCTCTGAGGCGACGAGAATGTCTCGGAGAGTCAATGGTGACAAGTGGTTTTCAAATGTGTGGGTTGTGGTGTTGAAAAAAGAACTCAAAAATCCTAATGCAACCGTGTGTGCAGAAGGAGAGCTCGAAAAACAAGGCACTCAGGCCAAACAGCAACTCAAAACACCTACTGTAACCGCGTGCTACAATAGGCGGAGTGTCAACAAAGTGGTCAGAATACCAATAAGCAGTCGGTTTCCTAAAAAAGAAAAATTGGTGGACTCACTAGACCAAGAGGAGGTAAGGGAGCATGCAAACACCTAGCTAATGGTATTATGACTCAACTAAGTATATCCTCTGCAAGGTGATGAAATCCAAGTCAGACAATATAAGTAGGAAAGTCAAATGGCTAAAGTATCCCCCTACCGGGAGGGACACCGGGTACGCAAACCTAGAAGAATGGCAACTAAGATACCCCGTTCATGACACGTCCAGAAAGGTGAATCTGCCGCTTGGTCCTTTAACCGCAATATTCCCTATACAGGGATATTCCGAGAACTGCGAAAGGTAGCCCTTCAGTTACTGAATGGATTGCGGTATTCCACTCAGACTTCTGGAACCAATCTCACGACTTCAACCCTCCTAAGGGAGAGGCCCTCTAACAAACTGGTGGTGACCGTGTCAAAAAATACTAAGGGATTTTGGTTCCCTAAAGGTCAACAACTATGTCTCACGTGTAAATAACCGAGGGGTGTTATTGGAAGCCTATCCCCCCGATCCTACCTAACTACAAGATTCTTTTGTGTTCCTCAAATGAGGTTATAGTGTTGGTTGAGTTACGTAGATTTTAGGTCTCACTTTGAATTAGGGGATAGATTGTGTGCACGTGAGATTATGAATCCAAAATAGTTACTCAATGACAATAACAATGTAGAAAAACTTTGAAAAACTTAAAAGAGAGATTTTTTTTTTTTTTTTTTTTGAAATAAATGCTAAAAATTTAAACAATGCTGTAAGCAAGGGCAGAAATGGCTGCAGGTCTGCAAGTGGTACAGGTGGCTGTGCAAGTGCAGGAAAATGGAGGCAAAGTGTCTGGGTTTCGGCGCAGAAACAAGAGCAAAAATAGTTTGCGGACCGCAGGTATAAGGCTGATTCGCGCGGTCGAACCGCGGGTTTGAAGGAAATAGTCGCGCGCAGATCGCGGGTTTAGTGGAAACAGGCGCGGTCTAGGTCGCGGGTTTCAGGCTGACAGTGGCGGTCGGAGCGCGACTGTGTAATGAACAGGCGCGGTCGGATCGCGACTGTGGGCGGAAAAAACGCGGTCGGGGCGCAGGACAATGGCTGACAGCTGCGGTCGGAGCGCGGGTTAGGGCCTGAAAGGCGCGGTCGGGCCACAGGTGCGGAAGAAAAAGACGCGATTTCCGGCGGCCGAAAACGACAACCGAAAGTACAGTACGGAAAAAATAAAAATAAAATTAACAAGAGACAGCGGAGTCGCCAAAACTGTAGGTAGGGTTTTCACCCTAGCTTGTGCGAATGAGCACCTACTAAGGAATCTGGAATCCTTAGTAGCAGTTCAATGATGTAAACAAAAGTAAAACTAAGCTAAAGCAGAAAAGTAAATAATATGAAGAAAAAACAGTAAAGAAATGTGTAATGGTGATTTTATTTATGTTACCTCCAATGAGGAGGTTGATGGAGTCCGTTGCGCTGATCCGATGTCGGTGGCTCCGAGCTCCAAGCTGCTTCTTTTCCTTTTTCGGTGGTGGAAATGGGCCAAAAAGTTCTCAATGGTGAAAATGGCTTGATGGTAAGCTAGGGTTTCGAGAATAATTTCGGCAGAGGCAGGATGCTTTTGACTGTGGATGTTCAAATGAGGGGTCTCCACCACTTATTTATAGTTTTTTAGTGGTGGAGTGCTGGCCCATGGTTTTGGAAACCATATGGTTTAGGGCAGCTTGTTTAGGGTTTTTTCCTCCTTTTCCTCATTATTTTATATTTTTTCTTCCCTTTTAGGGATTTTGCTATTTTTAGAGGAATTTTGGACATTTTTGGAGGAAAAAAGGGGTTTTTTGGCCTTTTGGAGGCTTTTAGTGGGATTTTCAGGGAAATATGGTAGGCAAATGGACAAATGAGCCACGTAGCGGGGTAGATGAGGTAGTTAACCATTTTTGGGTGTTAACACTCAGTCTCCTTCCACCTGTCCAAAAGAACATAAAAAATTCCATCGAATACCCTAGCTGATGTGTGATATAATTGCTTGGGAAAGAAGATCGAGAGGATTAGCTGCTGCCATCACTTTATGATATTAGCGTCCATCATGATAGCAAAAACCCTCATAATCAGTTCCAAGAGACTCCAACAAATTTGAAACTCGAGGTTGTCATTCTTCTCCACCAGGAAAACCATATCTAAAGAAGTAGCCTACTAGCACACTGTATACAGGACTGAGAATTGTTTTGCAGGTACCCAGGAGAGGCACTCATCAAGATGAAGAAGGGAGGACCTGCTCTTAGGCAAGAGCTGGGTGATATCAGTTATTTGGAAGCACATCTAGAGGTTTGTAAGCTCTTCCAAGACGTTGGTTGCTACAAGTTCTGTGAAAAGATATAAGGCTCCGATCAGCAAGTAGCTGAGGAATTTGCCCTATCATTTGATGTTTCAAAAGCAGTTATAGGCAAGGAGGAATTTCACATAGATAAAACCTTGGTCTCTGAAGTAACTGAACTCCCTTGCACAGGAGAAAAATGGTTCAATACCATCATACCAAAAGATGTAGAATTCAGGTCTTACCTAAAGCCTGAACATAGAGGAATGGTATGGAAGAAGAGTGTGCCATCATCCTAGTTGGAGGAGAGATGGAAACAACTGCTAAAGGCCATTGTGGTTTACCTAACCTGTGAAGGAAGATATAATAGAGCCATGATCTATCATTTCAAGATAATTAACCACTTCACAAGTAAAAGCCCACTCAATTTTCCCTTTTACTTACATAGAAGTTTGGGAAAGATGGCACACCAAGTGAAAGCCCAGCCAACCAAGATTACTGGTAGACTATCTCAGCATGGCCTCATCCAATTGTTGATCCAAGAGTTACTGAAAAGAAGGAATATGGCATGGCCCTATTTTTTGTTTTGGAATGGATTTGAGATAGGCCTTCAGCCAGAAGATAAAGGGAAATCTCCTACCAAGGAGTCCAACACACCAAGGAGTGGGAGAAGGAGGAGGAGGGCCATTTCCACAGCAGCAGCATCAAAACAACCTCCCTCTTCTTCCAAGACCAAGAAGGTAAAAAGGAACTTGGCCTTCAGTGAGAAGGGCCAAGAGGTTGAAACACACAAAGATAATATTCTAAATCTACCCTACTCAGATTCTGAAGAGGAGCAAGAAGAAGGTGTAGACCTAGCTGTACAAATTGTACCATTGGCTAAAGAGCTACCACCCCCCACACCAAAGGAGCAAGAGGAACCAACCAAGAGGGATTCCTCCAGTAAGCCCAAAATTCAAAAGATCAATCAACTACTAAGGAAAATTTATGAGATGGAGGTTTTGGAAAGAGAAATAAAGAAGAATAATGTTGCATTGACACAAGCTGCTACATAAGTCTTACCTGGAGCAGAGAGAAAGATATATTTTCTTAAAGAGGCTGAATACAAGGTACCTAAAGGACGATACTAGATTATACAGGATGATTAGACTCCAAAGACTACAACTGAAGGAAGCTAAAGAAAACCCTAGTATCCACCCCACCTTGGAAACCATAGTTGAGGTTGCAGTTAGCCTTTAGCCTCTAGAGACCAACCAGGATGCTGTTAACCCTCCTAGCACAGAGCCTGCTGAAGAAGAAAGATGAGGAAATAGGTTTACAGTGACATTTTGAGGAAAATTTAATATTTTTTTCAAAATAGGGCTTTCGGTGGCTTAGGCGGATGCTGGGGCAGTCCATTAGCCATCGAAAGCGCCACTTTCGGTAGCCAACCGTTCCAATAGACTGGCCTCTTAGCCACCAAAAGCAAAGAGAGGCTTAAAATCAAATTTTGGCATATAGGACAGGTTTTTGGCAAATATAAATGGCTCAGAGACATAGGATAAAGATGAAGGATGCAGAGGAAAGCATCAAGAAAAGGCCTGTTTCAGTTTTAATATGACATTACAAGTAGAAAGGGTCACCAACACCTAGCTATCAAGAGAAAACAATGGCTTAACCAGCAAAGGGACAACAACAGTAATTGTCAGCAGTTACCTCAGTTATCTGAAGGTTCATTCAGTGAACTAATTCTTCAATTAGTTAAACAAGTAGTCAATTAGGGTTTTTAACCTAATTTGCAAAAAACTATTATTTTTGTTTATTTTTGTAAAAACAGATCCAAGTTTTTCAGGATCTGTACATTTTGTAAAGGCTATAAAGCCTAATATTTATTTTCTGAAAAGGGTTCGACTTCGGGGATTTATAGACCTATACTATTGTCAGCTTATCATTTTTCTCATGATTGAATATAAGCTCTTTTGTTATAATTTGTTTAGCCTCCATTTCTGTCTTTACTGTGCTTATTCTTGAATGTGTATTTAGGTTAAATTCAAGTTTATTAATGACTGATAGCTGTCATGCTATTGGAATGTTAATGTGATTTGAAGTATAAGTACCATCCTTATCATGACTTAGCCATTTATATACATCTGTTTTGTGTGTAAATCTTCCAGCCTGATGAGTTCTCCATCCCTGCACCTTATTATCAACTTCTGAGCAGTTGCAACTAAAATCCTTGTAATTGAGTGAGTTTCATGCATGCCTTGAGAGTGGAAGGTCATATAACTCACCTGACTTGATCCATATTAGAAAAACCTAAAAAAAATTGTAAGTTACCAGGCATCCTTGAGCTGCAACCTAGAGGAGTTTCATGGAGTGATAACAAATTGGCGCCGTTGCCAGGGAGAGGAGATTGAATATCAGCTTCCCTGGGAGATGACATAGATCCTTGCTTTGATGATAGACAAAGCTTGGACACTATTCTGGTTGTAATAATCTATCTGGTGACTCCATTGAATTAAGGTGGCTTCAAGAAGACTAAGTACCAGAGAAAACCCTCAAGGGCCACCAGCAACACCGGTTTCAAATCCAGAAGAAATTTTGAGAAGAGCTAGGGCTTCACTAAGGCAGACCAATAGTGCTGCAAAGGAAGTTACATGAGGTATTTTAAGAAATATTTCTGCTATTATTTCTTTTGCTAAAACACTTAATTCTCAGGGATTTATAAATACATCAGAAAATTCTAGGGTTTGGGAATCTTCAAGAAGTACTACTTGTGAATATCTGATCCTTGGTGACTCCACGGGGATAAGTAGACCACCACCTTCTCAGCACATACCTTCATCAGTGCTGCCTTCCTCAATGCTTTCCATACCCATTTCCAATATGGCTGCCCCTTAATTGACCAAAATGGAAAGGATCCTAGTAGCTAGGTATGCCCCCCTAAATTTGCCAAATCCCCTCTCAACCATGCCCACTAGAGATTACCTCAAGTACATGCCTAAGTTCATAGGAGAAGGGGATTTCATAGTTGAAGAACATCTAGAGGCATTTTACAGCTATGTTGATAACATTAACATAAAACAAGAAGATGTATGGACTAGGGTTTTTGTGCAAAGCCTAGATGGTCAGGCTAGGAAATGGTTTAAAGAACTGCCTGTTGAATCAGTGGTAGGCATTGAGGCCCTATATGACATATTTCTAAAACATTGGGGAGAGAGGAGAGACCACCTCTATTATATCACAGAGTTCAGCAACTTGAAGAGAGAGAATGGGGAGTCTGTCTCAAATTCCACCAAGAGGTTCAACAACATGTATAGCAAGATCCCCACTAAAATCAATCCCACTGATACCTCAGCTAGCCTTTGACTCTAATTTTTTCCTACTTCTCAGGGAAAGGAGGTCTACCTCCTTATCACTCATGTAGGATGTTTCCCTAGAGGTAGAATCAAACATTATGGCATCTCAGAAGGTCAAAGGAAAGATAGACAGGAAGAAGCAGCTAGCAAACCCTATTGGGGCTTCTTCATCAAAGAACAAGATTGAAAAAATGACCAAACTGTTAGATAATGTGACTGCTGAAATGTCTAAGCCGAAGGACCAAGGGCAGATACCTCTGAGGGGTAAAGGGCCAGGTGACTTTGTTCCTTGAAACCCTAATTTTGTCCGTTATAGAAGAGGAAACCCCTGAGTTTAGATTCTCAGAAGGGAAAGGAATCAAGGGGAAGATCAAAGAATAAGAGCTCCATTTCAAAATGCTATATTGGAAGAAGAGATAGAATTCATTGAAGAAGAAGGAGAAGCTGAAGACAACATCCACTGCATGGAGGATGAGGTGGACTATTCATTTCTGACACAGGAAGAATATGAGGAAGCCCTAATTGATGAGCAGATCAGTGAAGAGGCTGTATATCAGGCAGATGGTCAGGGAGTTTACAATCTAAGATCTAGGCTGGTTGCTCCTCTCAAGAAGAATGCTGTGCCTGTCAAACAGCCTGCTGCACCAACTAAAAAGATTATTGTTTTACCAAAGAAAGTGGCTATCATTTCCAAATCATTGCAGAAACCAACATCTTCAGCAATTTCTAACCATGTCCAACTCAAAGCTCCAGTGCATGAGGTAAGGTTTCCTGATAGGCTGCATTATTCTTTCAACCTTGATTCAGAAATCTAGAAATTGAAGATCCCTTTCCCATTGATTGAGCTAATGAAAAATGATGCATTCAGGTCTTCCATTCTAAATTCCCTTAAGCCAAAGGTGCATATCGATACAGACTTTGTAAACCTGGAAGATGACAAACCTATTGTAACCCTAGTTCCCATGATTGAAGACCTAAAGGACTCATGCCCACCTTTCTATATATCCTTGAATATCCATGATAAAATCCTCCATAACTGTATGCTGGATTCAGGAGCTTCTCATAACCTAATGCCAAAGGTTGTGATGGATGAGCTTGGTCTCAGCATCACAAATCCCTACCATGATTTATTATCCTTTGAATCCAGAAAGGTCAAGTGCTTGGGCCTCATCAAAGACCTTGTGGTGAACCTAACTCAGCTACCTTAAAAAAGCATCATGATGGACATTGTAGTGGCTGATATCCCTCCAAAATTTGGTCTCTTACTATCTTGATCATGGAGCAAAAGACTAGGTGGCACCCTTTAGATGGATCTTACCTATGCCACCATCCCCATGTTTGGAGGGGAGACCAAGAGGCTGTATCGAGAAAACAAGCCGGCCTACATCATAAGCAAGGAGAGCAATTCAGTGAATCACCTCATCTATGCAGTGGACACTGATTTTGGGTCATGTATTCTGCAAATAGATGATTCTCAGCAAACATCAGTCCGACTCACTAAGACCACAAGTCAGTAGCTCGAAGATGTGACCACAATAGTCTGGAACATGTATTTTGATGGGGCTAGCACTCAGAGCTCAGCAGGAGCAGGTGTAGTATTGATCTCCCCATCCAAGGAAAACATTCATATATCTTATAAGCTTGATTTCAAAACCACTAACAATATAGTAGAATATGAAGCCTTTCTACTAGGAGTTAAAGCTGCCAAGGAGATGGGGACCATGTGCATAAGGACTTTTGGATATGCATACCTTATTATACAGCAGGTCAACAACACTTTTCAGACCAAAAATGTCAGACTAAATGCCTACAAGGACGAGGTATGGAAACTCAGAGACTCCTTTATGTTTTTTGAATTGTCATATATATCTAGGACTTTGAATCACGTGGTTGATTGCCTGGCTGTCTCTGCAAGTCTGTTTGTTCTTGCTTTACCTCCTAAGCTCAGCTATTATGTTCAAGTTAAGTACAGACCTTCCCAGATAATGTCAAGTTTTGGAATGTGTTTGAGAATGATGACGAGCTGAGTAAATTCCTTCAGCTAGTAGATGAATTCTCTGATATACATATATACCAGGAAAACCTAAACATGGAGGAATCCAAGCAGCTCAAGTTGCAAGATAAAGTGGCTGATCAAAACATTTTCCAATTACCCAGCAACTATATACCTCGGGGTCTAGTACCTCTGGAAGAACCGTTTGATCATAATGACATCCCTTTCAAACCTGCCAAAAAAGAGTTAGAACCTGCTATCCAATAGAAAAACATAGGTATCCAAAGCCATCCAAAACTGATAAATATATCCACTAAGTTAACTGCTAATCAGAGGTCAAAATTTTGTAGCCTGATAAAAGAGTTTGCTGATGTCTTTACCTGTGAGTATAGTGACCTGAAAACCTATGACACCAATATCATCCAGCATAGGATTCCTTTGGAGAAGGACACCATCCCTTTCAAGCAGAAGTTGAGATCCATCAGTCCTCTCCTATTACCAATAATTGAAAAAGAAATCCATAAGCTCCTCAAAGCCAAGATCATAATCCCCCTCAGGTATTCCAAGTGGATTGGAAATCTAGTAGTGGTAAGAAAGAAGAATGGGGAAATCAGGTTGTGTGTGGATTTTAGAAACCTGAACAAATGTTCCAAGAAAGACAACTATCCACTGCCCAAGATGGAACACCTATTGCAGAAAGTCTTAGGGGCTAGTGTTATGTCATTCCTAGATGGATTCTCTGGATAGAACCAAGTTGCTGTCCACCCTGATGACCAAGAGAAGATTTCGTTTACCACCCCCTGGGGCACTTTCATGTATGATAAAATGCCATTTGGGCTAATGAATGTTGGGGCTACTTTTCAGAGAGCCATGGACCTACCTTTTCTAGGATTGAAAGATAAATTTGTGCTCATATACTTGGATGACCTAACTGTTTACTCTCATAGCCATCATGACCATTTGTAGCATTTGAGGAAGGTGTTTCTGAAGTGTAGAAGGTATGGGATATCACTCAATCCTAAGAAGTCCCAGTTTGCACTAAGTGAAGGGAAACTCCTAGGTCACATAGTCTCAGCTGAAGGTGTAAAGATTGATCTGGTAAGGGTGGAAGCAATCCAATTTTGTAAGGGCCTATGACCAGTGCCAAAGATTTATAGGGAAGCATTAGCTCAAACCCTTGCCCCTTAGGCCTATTGTAGTGAATGGGTCTTTCTAGAAACGGGGTCTAGATTTCATAGGTGAAATAAATCCATCTTCTAGTGGGAAGCATAAATGGATCCTAGTAGCCACAGACTACTTTACCAAATGGATAGAGGCAATACCCACCAGGATGCCACTCATCAGGTCATCATGAGATTTTGTATGAGAATATCTTTAGTAGGTTTGTCTATCCAGTAAGGTTAGTAACTGATAATGCACCTGCTTTCAAGGCTGGGGCATTAGTTAAAATGCGTGAGTCAATGGGAATTCAACTAGTGCATTACAGATCCTATTATCCTCAAGGTAATGGCATGGCTGAGTCATCCAACAAAAGCCTAGTCAGGATCATTAGGAAACTACTAGAGACAAATCAGAAAAGCTGGGATTCTAAGCTCAAGTTTGCTTTATGGGATGATAGGGTAACAGACAAAAGATATATAGGGACTTCTCCATTTAAGTTAGTTTGGGGTACTGAGGCCATTTTTCCTATTCAGCTCATTCTGCCAGTGGCAAAATTCTTTCAGGAAGAGGAAGATGAACCAAATGATATGGTGAGGAGGATGATGGACTTGGTGGAGTTGCAGCAAATTAGAGAGCAAGTGATAGGAAAATCAAAAGCCCATCAACAGAGGATAAAGGGCATGTTTGACAAAAGAGAAAAAGTAGACAACTTTCAGGTTGGAGATTGGATCCTCAAGTGGGATGCTGTCGGACAGGACAAGGGAAAACATGGAAAATTTGACTCTTTGTGGATTGACCCTTTTGTGATAGCCCAGGTACATAATAATAACACCTTCAAATTGCAAAACCTGGAAGGGGAAGAGGTATTTGATGGCCCAGTGAATGGGTGTTTTCTGAAACTTTACTTTATTTGAGGCTTTGAGGCCTTGTTATTGTAAATTGGTAGATAGTAGATTGTTTTTTACAGAATAAACTCCATGCCCAATGGAACAATAAATGATAGTGTTAAGTTTTAGTTTCTTTTAGGGAAAGGAATTTTGGTCTGGGATTCTTGGGACCCCATAGGGAGGTTCCCATCCCCAAGTAGGAGCCAGATGTTATCTCCCAAAATAAATTTATTTTGATAAGTATGAAGAATTGGATTCATGTAATGAAAGACTTGAGTATGACTGACAAATTGAAAGTCTATTTTTTTGATATGGTTGAAAATTTTGAAAGTTATAGCTTTCGGTGGCTTAGGCGAGGCTTTTAATATCGCATTAGCCATCAAAAATCTATGTTTCAGTCGCTAAAAGATTGAATGAGGGATAAAGGTAAACCACTGAAAGCGACCCGAGCAAGTAGAATCAAATCCACACTTTCAGTGGCTTAGGTGAGATTTTAAATGACTCATTAGCCACCGAAAAGCGTTGCTTTTGGTGGCTTAGGGAGGAGATAAGGAGGCATGTTAACCGTCGAAAGTGAGCAGCAAGTGATATTAGTAAAGGTGGTTTCAGTGGCTTAGGTGAGACTCAAAAAAACTCATTAGCCACCGAAAAGGGATGCTTTCGATAGCTTATCAAACAATCCAATGTAGATTTTAACCACCGAAAGCAGGAAGACAAGCATCAGGTAAAAAGTGCTTTCGGTGGTTTAGGCGAAAGCTCGGGCATTTCATTAGCCACTGGAAGGAGGGGTTTTCGGCAGTTAAACAGGTTTTCTGGTGAGACCATTATTTTCCGAAAGTAGGATTTCACCGTAACGATGGGATGAAGGTTTCAGTGGCTTAGGCGAAAAAGGTATCACTTTATTAGCCACCGAAATCCATCTTTTTGGTATCTAGCTGACAAAATCCCGGAGGCTATTAACCACAGTCAGGAAATGGTTAGAAAATAGTCAAATCCAACCCCGTTAGCAAAAGGAACAATCGGTGGGGGGCATGATAAACCGCGGAAAAGACCTGGGCAGACATAAACCGCGTGTGTAAATGATTTAAAAAGGTTGTTATGAAACTGGCAAAGGACTGATATAACTAGAAACCCTTAGTCTACTTCCACCTGTCCAAAAGAACATCAAAAATCCCACCAAATTCCCTAAGGGATCGAGAGGATCAACTACTTCCATCACTTTATGATCTCAACATCCATCAGGACAGCACAAACCCTCATAATCAGTGCCAAGAGACTCCAGCAAATTTCAAGCTTAATCTTGTCATTCTTCTCCACTAGGAAAACCATATCTGAAGAAGCAGCCTGCTAGCACACTGTATACAGAACTGAGAATTGTTTTGCAGGTACCCAGGAGAGGCACTCATTAAGATGAAGAAGGGAGGACCTTCTCTCAGGAAAGATTTGGCTGATATCAGTTATTTGGAAGCACATCCAGAGGTCTGTAAGTTCTTCCAAGAGGTTGGCTGCTACAAGTTCCGTGAAAAGATACAAGGCTCCCATCAGCAGGTAGCTAAGGCATTTTCCCTATCATTTGATGGTTCAAAATCAGTTATAGGAAAGGATAAATTTCACATAGATGAATCCCTAGTCTCTGAAGTAACTGAACTACCTTGCATAGGAGAAAAATGGTTCAAGACCACCATACCAAAAGATGTAGAATTCAGGTTTTAGCTAAAGCTTGAACATAGAGGAATGGTATGGAAGAAGAGTGTGCCATCATCCTGGTTGGAGGAGAGATGGAAACAACTGTTGAAGGCCATTGTGGTTTACCTAACATGTGAAGGAAGATGCAATAGAGCCATGATCTATCATTTCAAGATAATGAATCACTTCACAAGTAAAAGCCCACTCAATTTTCCCTTTTACTTACACAAAAGTTTGGGAAAGATGGCACACCAAGTGAAAGCCCATCCAACCAAGATTGCTGGCAGACTATCTCACCATGGCCTCATCGAGTTGTTGATCCAAGAGTTGCTGAAAAGAAGGAATATGGCATGGCCCTATTTTTTGTTTTGGAATGGATTTGAGACAGGCCTTTAGCCAAAATATAAAGGGAAATCTCCTCCCAAAGAGTCCAGCACACCAAGGAGTGGGAGAAGAAGGAGGAGGGCCATTTCCATAGCAGCAACAGTAGAACAACCTCCCTCTTCTTCCAAGACCAAGAAGGTAAAAAGGAACTTGGACTTCAGTGAGAAGGGCCAGGAGTTTGAAACACACAAAGATAATATTCTAAATCTACCCTACTCAAATTCTGAAGAGGAGCAAGAAGAAGGTGCATACCTAGCTCTGTAAATTGTACCATTGGCTGAAGAGCTACCATCCCCCACACCAAAGGAGCAAGAAGAACCAACAGAGAGGGCTTCCTCCAATAAGCCCAAAACTCAACAAATCAATTAATTACTAAGGAAAATTTATGATATGGAGGTTTTGGAAAGAGAAATAAAGAAGAATAATGCTGCATTGACCAACAGAAAGAAGCTACTACATAAGTCTTACCTGGAGCAGAGAGAAAGATATATTTTCTTAAAGAGGCTGAATATAAGGTACCTAAAGGACAATACTAGATTATATAGGATTATTAGACTCCTAAGACTACAACTAAAGGAAGCTAATGCAAACCTTAGCAGCCACCCCATCTTGGAAACCCTAGTTGAGGCTGCAGTTAGCCTTTAGCCTCCAGAGACCAGCCAAGATACTGTTAACCCTCCTAGCACAGATCCTGCTAAAGAAGAAAGCTAAGGAAACATGCTTACAGTGACATTTTGAGGAAAACCTAATAATTTTTGCAAAACAGGGCTTTCAGTGGCTTAGGCAGATGTTGGGGCAGTCCATTAGCCATCGAAAGCACCACTTTTGGCAGCTAACGGTTCCGATAGACTGGCCTCTTAGCCACCGAAAGCAAACATATGCTTAAAATCAAATTTTGGCATATAGGACAAGTTTTTGGTGAATATACATGGCTCAGGGACATGGGATGAAGACGAAGAATGCGGAGGAAAGCATCAAGAAAAGGCCTATTTCAGTTTTAATATGACATTACAAGTAGAAAGGGTCACTAAATCCTAGCTATCAAGAGAAAACAATGGCTTAACCAACAAAAGGCTAGTAGTAGTAATTGTCAGTAGTTACCTCAGTTATCTGAAGGTTCATTTAGTGAACTAATTCTTCAATTAGTTAAACAAGTAGTCAATTAGGGGTTTTAACCTAATTTACAAAAAACTATTATTTTTGTTTATTTTTGTAAAAATAGATCCACGTTTTTAGGATCTGTACATTTTGTAAAGGCTATAAAGCCTAAGACTTATTTTATGAAAAGGGTTCGACTTCGAGGATTTATAGACCTATACTATTGTGAGCTTCTTATTTTGCTCATGATTGAATATAAGCTCTTTTGTTATAATTTGTTTAGCCTCCATTTCTATCTTTACTGTGCTTATGCCTGAATGTGTATTTAGGTTAAACTCAACTTTATTAAGGTCTGATAGCTGTCATCCTATTGGCATGTTAATGTGAATTGAATTATAAGTACCATCCTTATCATGATTTAGCCATTTATATGCATCTGTTGTGTGTGTAAATCTGCCAGCCTAATGAGTTCTCCATCCCTGCACCTTATTGTCAACTTCTGAGCAGTTGTAACTAAAATCCTTGTAATTGAGTGAGTTTCATGCATGTCTTGAGAGTGGAAGGTCATATAAGTCACCTGACTTGATCCATATTAGAAAACCCTAAAAAACATTGTAAGTTACCAGGCATCCTCGAGCTGCAACCTAGAGGATTTTCCTGGAGTGATAACATGGTCAAATAGCCATCAAATGAACTAAGAAAAACACAAAAATTTCTCAATAATTAAATCAGTATTAAAAAACTATCCAACATCACAAATCACAAAAGTACAAATTTCTAAGCTGTTGGCTAATTCAAGTATAAGGAATTTCTTTGCACAAATTTTTCATATTTATCATCCTTCGAATTGAAATCCGTAGTGCTCTTAATGAGAACATAAAATGACATATTTTCTCCATGGATTTCTACATTCATAATCAATTTAACAAAATGGTGTTCTCAGAATTCAACTCTTTCTATAATTAAAACTGTTTCATTTGTGTCTAAGATTTACGAAATATCATATAGAGATCATCTTAAAAATTCCCAGGCATCAAACAAAATAATTCAGCCATCTTACAAATCAATAAACATTCACTCTAAGTGCATGCAATTTTGGAAGTAAAATGGATATAAATATTGAGCCGAATGGGGCTTCAATGGTCTCTCTGTTAGGGACCTATATTTTATTCGTAAAGTATCCCATTTCAGCAAAAGATATGCATATGGGTTTAGGAAAATACTCAAGCATCCAACATCTCCACTTTAAAGTCTAGGCTCTAAACTACTTGAAGACACATATCAAGCAGAGACGCAATTCCAAAGGAGACCATATTGGAAAATATTTTGAGAATTCCTAATCTTGGGCCTTTGATACCAATTATTGTAAGCACAAAACAATAATGTGAATACTACACAGTATAATAGAATACCTAATACAGATAGTAGGAATCCAAAGTGGAAATATTTCCACAATGTGCACATGTGCACTCCTCATTGTCTATCTATTTATATAAATACAAAATTGTTGGAGACAAAAAAATATACATATTTACATGGGTGGTCAAGAATGATTAAGCTCCTTAAAAGTTATATACAATGACATAGGAAAATTAAAATGTAAATTAAGATAAAATAATAATACATAGTCTAACTACATCCACAAGAAACATAAAGATTAAGCCTCGTCAACTAGATAACAAATTTCCCTTCACGAGTTGGCTTTGTCGATGTCATCACTCCTACATTTTCTATCATAGGAGTTGAGTGAGGGTGGAGTTTTGAGAGACATTAGAATGTCTACAAGAGTTACAAGGAGATATCGAGGCCCTCAAATACAAATTTACACATATTTGGATGTAGTAAAAGTGAAACCATAAGTAGGATTCATGATAATCAACACATCTAAGATAAAATTATCAACATAGATATTTGTGGTATTGTTCCATAGGAAGACGTGGTAGTGAAATCAACTTTTTGTACTACAACTAGTGAATGGATGAATACCACCATTGCTTGGAAATTACATAAATTTGTAAAAAAAATGCGGATAATAGATAAAGAATTTTACATGAAAAGGGGTTTAACTATGCAGCAATGAACTAAAGATAAGAAGAGGAGTGTTGATGCACCTATGGATCACTTGAACAACTCAGAGATTATAGATCATGAGAATTTCAGATAGGAAATATTCCAAGGGGATGTAATCACAGATCTCTAAGGTTCCCTCACCACTTAGGACCCAATACCAACTTACAAGAGTGTGTTGAAAAAAACTACAAATGCACACTTACAAGAACAAAAAGCACAAGGGGTCAAGTCTATAAGAATAGAGGTTGACAAAACTATAATATTGTATTAGGTATTTATATAAGTTTAAAATTAGTGGAGAGTGATCTTCTTTGACTAGATATTTCAAGTTGAGTTGTCTCTCATAGATTAGTTGTACAAAACAATTACCACATATCCTACTCTAAACTAGTTGTACACAACATTCACTAAATATATACTACTCTAAAATAGTTGTACACAACATTCACCAAACATATCCTAATATAAGGCGTAACAACCAATTTGTAACTAATATTCACCAAAAATATCCTACTGTAAAGCCTAACAACCAATTTATAGATAATATTCCCACTTGTGCTTCTCAAAATTAAATTGCCAATTTGTTGGCCCTAGGAAATGTTAGACATAATTCTGCTAGAAGTATACTAAAAAAGATGAAGATTATGGTTGCACGACGAGAAGAAGTCGCGACGGAAGAAGCATGAGAAAAGATGCTGCGACGGGAAGAAGTTGTGACAGAATAAGCATGAGAGAAGATGATGCGACCAGAAGAAGCTGCGACAAAAGAGGAATAAAGCATTCGAAAGGGAAACTTCGACTGATCGTGGGAAAATGGTTAGTTAGAATAAAACATGGTTTTAGTAATAAAGAATAATTGTATTTTGGGTTGATAATGCATATTTTCAGCTGTAACTGAATGTAATAAGACAAAAAGACAAAAATATAGTATGTTGGCTAACAGAAAAAGAGTCGGTCAGCAGTTGGATCAATATTTGTAAAAGCTTATAAAAGCATGAACCTAAGCTATGTGGGGGGTTCGGGTTTTGTTAGATTTGTAGGGCGATAGTTAGTCGAGAGAGAGAAGAGAGTTTATTACCTATAGAATTGATCTAGTTTGTGTGCGGATCAACAATTGAGTGAAGAAGAAAATAAACACATAAACCTAAAAACATATAGCATGAGAGGAGAGAGATATATGCGAGTCGTAAAGAATAACACCTAAAGAAGAGTATGCAAGTTGAGTGCGCAGACACAAGGTGCTAACCAATTTCCCATGCCAGATTAAGAGCGTGTTTCTGTGAGTTTGTTAGTGATGTTTATGTCGAATGTATGCTTGTTGTAAAAGAGTTAATATGAATAAGTCACACTGCATCTATTTATGAATAAGCCCTTAAATATGTCTGTCACAACCCCAAGAGATGGAACCTGTGATAAATATTTATATTAAATATTTCGATATGTGCCGACAGATAAGTAGGTTTTTATGTGGAATGAACACACAAGAACAAGAAGTATAATTCTTGGTTTCAATCGAGTGATTGATAAGCACTGTAGGAGAGAGAAAATACCCACTTAACTGTAGAAACTTGGTTCTTGAAATCCCTGTAAGATATCTCAGGTGATACTGCATCTGTGTCGTAGGTGTTGCTGAAAGAGTTCTGCTTTGTTGAGATGATATTTTGGGACTTTTTTACGAAGCAAGGAGTATGAACCAGGGTCAAAAAGAAACTAAGCCAACAAATGGTTCTGTCAACGGAACCTGAATCATTCTAGTGGGGACATGATTTGGTATCTGAGGAAGCAGGAAATTCAATATTAGGTTGATCTTAAGGCACTAGAATTTACACAAGAATAAATTAAAGGATCAAGAATGAGTCTGGTGAAGTGGCTGGAGCGATACCTTTACACAAATATCCATGATTTTCTTTAGATAATTTCCCATTGTGTTGTATGAATGGTTGTTAAAGCTTGCAACACAGAAGAAACATTTTCAAGGAGGAGAACCGATAGAGTGGAGTCCTCATATTATTCAGCGGTTGAAAAGTGTTAGCAATCCTATACTTAGGACTGTTGATTTCTGGGTTAATAGTATCTTAGAAGGATATATCACTGAAATTGTTGTCGACATGGTAAAATTGTACAATGAGGTGGAAAGAGAAATTTTCCAAGGACCTAAAGGTCAATATATTAAGTCTTTAAAGTTGCGTATCAAGATGCTCATATGTGAGAAATCGATCTTGATAATGGATTCCGATGAATAAATATTTGTGCATAGAGACCTGAGATATGCCACAAGAGAAGTTTTAAGAAAATGGAGCAGAATAAGATAAGATGATTCCTTGTGATAACGAGACTGAATTAGAAAGTGGACGCCTAAGAAGTGGAAGAAAATGAGGAATGGGAGAACACCTGTCATTAATGAGGTTGCACATGTGGAGGTTGACTAATTTGGAGTGCTCTTGTAGGTGTGAACACATCAAAATAACTGGTTATATTACTAGATTAACTTCCCTAAGTCCAAACCATAGCATATTTACTGCATAAATGGAAATAAAATTGACTAAGGATATATACTAAGGCACTAAGTGGTGGATTACTATTCTAACACCCCCCCTTAACCATAACTTATTACAACTCATAAAAATAATATTGGAGGCCTTGGAAACAAAGGCTCAAGTCACTTTAATACAAACATAAATTTATTTGTCCATGTAAAATGAGGAAAAGAGGAAAACCTCATGGGACAAAAACTCCCCTCTAAAATGGACATGGGGCTGAAAAACTGCAAAAAATAGCAGTAATCACCATCCATCACTCACTCCAAGCAAATATATCAAGTGATTGAAGGTCTTCTCAGCAAAACTCTTGGTGAATATGTCAGCAGTTTGCTCTGTGGATGGGAAATGCTGCAAGGAAATCACTCTATCATGCACTAAGATCCGGATGTAGTGCATATGGATCTCTGTATGCTTTGTTCTCTGCCTCTTAATTGGATCTATATATATCTTGATGGAACTTTGATTATTCACCCAAATGGTAGTGGGAGAATAAAATGCAACATCAAACTCTTGAAGAATTCCTTGCAATCACACACATTGTGTGGCTGTATTCACTGCTCCCTTGTATTTGACCTCTGTTGAAGAAAGAGAAATTGTGTGATGTTTATTACTAGACCAGAAAATGGGACCATAAGCAAGGATGAAAAGAAAACCTGATGTGGAATTTTTGTTAGTGGGATCTCCAGCCCAATCTGAATAAAAAAATCCAACTAGTTCAAGTGAAGAACCAGTTGCATAGTGTACCCCAAAACTATTTGTTCCTTGGACATATTGGAGGATATTTTTGGCTTCCTTCCAATGGAACTCATGTGGTTGTTGCATATACCTTGCTACATCACTAGAATCATAAGACAAATCAGGTCTAGTATGTGTTAGGTACACCAAACTACCAACTAGCTGCATGTACATTGAACAATCTACCAAAGGAGAATCACCAAATTCACCTAGTTTTTTTCCAGAAAGAAAAGGGCACTTGGCTGCTTACAATCATCCATATTGAAATTTATTAGCATTTCTGAAGCATACTTAGGTTGGATGAGCATGATTCCTCTTTCATATTTCTCAATTTCCAATCCTAGAAATTGTTTTAGCAACCCTAGATATGTCATTGCAAACTCACTGTGTAGGGATGCCTTGATTGATTCAATTTGGTTGTTGCAACTCCTTGTAATTGAGAGGTCATCTAAATAAAGTACAATAACATGCAATGCAACATCATTTTTTTTCAAATGCACATTTGGATCATATTTTCATCGAATGAAACCAATTGAGATCAAGAAACTATCCATTTTAGCATACCAAGCCCTGGGGGCTTGCTTGAGCCCATAGAGTGATTTATTCAACCTGCAAACAAGTGAAGGATCCACTTGGAAACCTTCAAGATTATGAATATATATATATATATATATATTCCTATAGTCCACCATGTAATAATGCACCCTTGAAATCCATATGGTGGACCTCCCAACCTTTACTAGCTGCAATTGCTAGAACTAGTCTAATTGAAGACATGTTTGCAACCGGTGCAAAGGTATTTATGTAGTCCACACCTTGGACTTGAGAGTATCCATTGGAAAATAATATATAATTCTACTTAATATCAGAAACATCTGCAGCAATTTTGGTTTGAAAGACCCACTTGCATTGCACAAGATTCCTCTTGGGAGGAAGGGGAACCAATTCCCATGTTTCATTCTCTTGGAGAGAATTGAATTCATCTTGCATGGATGATTCCACATTGGATCATGAAAATATTCCTGATATGAATGTGGATAATATCCAATCATCATATAACAGTGCTCAGAAAGATTAATTTCACTTGCATAAGAAGCATTGTGAAATTGGGATCTTGTCTTCCTAGTCTCTAGGGGATTGCCTATCAATTCCCTTGCATCTTGTATGATTTTATCATCCCACTTGGGCCTTAAAGGCGATTCATGTACAGAAATGTCATATTTAGCCATGTAATTATCAGAAATATCATAAAAATCAGAGCTTGAATCATTACTTACATCATCATGGTGTTGGGGAGAAGAGCATTCCCCCGGTGCAAGCTCAAAATCTGGTATGATCTCTTCTTCAAATTGCACACTCCTCTCAATGAAGGTATTAAGTGTGGATGTGTCAAAGAGATTATAACCCTTTGTGTCCTTGCAATAACCAACCATGATACATTCCTTTCTCTATGGCTGCAATGCCTTCCTCTTTTCTGATGGAATTTGAGCCCATGCCCTTGAGCCCGCATGCCATTGAGCCAAAAATTCTGAAATGTGAGACATTTGGTTCATGGCCAAACCATGCCTCGTAGGGAGTTTTTCCTTTAACTGATTTGTGTAATTCCATGTTCTGAATATATGCAGCACAATTTATAGCCTCATCCCATATCTTGGGACTTCGATCCCTTGCCTCAATCATGCATATGGCCATCTCTTTGATAGCCCTATTTTTCCTCTTTGCCACACCATTTTGTTGTGGTGTGTAGGGGACTGAATGTTGCATTTGAATGCCACATTTCTCACAAAGATGCTGCAGATTTTTATTGACATATTCTTTACCATTTTCAGTCGTAAGGATTTTTATCCTATTCCCACTTTGGTTTTCCACTAAGTCCTTCCAAATATTCAATGTCTTAAATACTTCAGATTTTAACTTAAGTATACCCAGTAGAATCTCGAGTAGTCATCAATGAAAGTGAGTATATACCTTGATCCTCCATAGGAGGGAGTGGAAATAGGACCAATGAGGTATGAATGTACCAATCCAAGTGTTTGTGTGGCTCTCCTTTCCTTACTCTACTCATAGCTGCGCTCTGGATGCTTCCCAACTAGAGAACCAATGCAAGCTCGATTGGAAGATTTGATTGAAGGAAGCCCTTCCACCATCTATCCTTGTTCTGTTCTTGAAGATAATTTTAGTTCACGTGTCCAAATATTTCATGCCATAGATAGGAGGTCTCATTGGCATGAGATAGGAGCACTTTCCCTATGGAATTAGGAATAAATTTTGAGAACTTATACATTCTAGCTTGGTGGTCTGCAACTCCAATTGCCACAACTTGGTTGGAGGAGATTTATGCTATCTATACCAAGTATGGAGTAAATCATTACTCTTTTGGATTCTCCTGTATGTTTCATTTGATACACTGACAACAAATTTGCTTCCAAATCTGGTACATAGAGGACATCATTGAAGTATCCATGGTCAAGGTAGATCCTCCCAACTCCTTTGGTATGGATCTCAGAGTCATCTCCCATTTGAACAATAGGGCCACTATTTGAATGCATAGAGGAGAAGATCTCTCTCATGGAAGCCATATGTCTAGATTCCCCTGAATCAATAATGAAGGTGTAGGGATTAGAAGAACCTGATACCAAGGCATGGCATTTGTCCTTGTTGTTAGAACTTGAGGTGTCATCTTTCTTACTTGCGCCATTTGGGATAGGGATGTTGTTTTTCTCCAGCAGCTGCACCATCATGTCAATGGTCGTCTTCATGCAGGATATTTTTGGATGCCATCCCTTATGGAAATAGGCACTTGGATTTCTCTTTTCCCTTCTTGTCCTTATCCTTAGGAGGATTCGAACCCCCATTAGTGGTTTTGGGTCTATTAGCTTCCTTTTCTCTGACTGCTTCTAATTCTTTGCCTTCTTATTTCCCTTGGAGGAATTTGAAACACCCATCGACAAAGCTTGATCTCTGTTAGCTTTGATGGTGCCCATTTGAACTAGTTTTTCCTTCTTCTGGGCGAGGGACTCCATGAAGCTGGCTAGTCTTGGAATTTTCCAATTTCAAAGGGTCAGTTTTCCAGAATGGAAGGTGCTTACAAACACTGAAAATTATGGGCCTAACTTCAAAAGGATAGAGTATTAGTTTATCCTCCTTCTTCTCAATTCCACATTGCTTCAGTTGAAGTACTAGAGACTTGAACTTCGTGAAGAAATCCTAGATGGTTTCAAAATGTGTCGGGGTCAATCTAATGAGCTCGTTTTCAAGCTAATGTTTCCTTAATTCATTAGTTTTCCCAAAGAGAGATTATAGTTGAACCCATACTTCATTTGGGGTTTTCCATTTGTCTACATGAAATAAGGGTTCTCTTGAAATACCGAGGCATATCAGTCCAAAGGTTTCATCAAGTCTGTTGACGTACTTAGACTTCTCCACTGCAGAGTTTGGATCCACTTCTATACCCATGGTAACCATGTAGAGACCCTTAGATATCATTTTGATGACCATTTCTGCCTTCCATTTGAATAAATTGAAGGGAGTGATCAAGATGTGGTTCTGCTCCATCTCTGCTTGCGCTAGTGGTGATATTTTGCTGAAGGTTCCTGCAAAAACACTCAATTTTATCCGGAAAAACTCTCAAAATGCAACTAAAATACTCAATATTGATCTACAAATCCAATAATCTCTGATACCATGTGATAATTTATTCTACATCATGATCTGGGAGCCTAAGATATTCTCACAAATCGAATTACTTGTAAAAACCAGAAAAAAGCATGAAAGAGGAACAATTTTTCATTCATAGTGTGAACAGAAACTGGATATTATTAAGCTTTCTAACATGTGAATATGTTTAGAACAGGTTTATATTACATGTGGATCAATTCGAGATGCTTAGGAAGCCAAATCTGAGTGTACATGTGAAAATGGCCAAATTGGCCTCAACCCCCCCTAGGTGGGCCAAACAAGCTCCAATTCGGCCCAAATGGTCATGAATTATGGTGTGGACATGGATGAAGTGTGATGGAGAAATGATGACTCCTTTTCATGCATGGGTGACCAATTAGAGGTGAGTGGGAGGCTCAAGGTTGGAAATTAATGCTCCAATAGTCCAAAATTGGGCTAGAAACACCCCTAGTGCTCCTAGTCAACCAAATATCCTCAAAATGAGGAATCAGAGCACAATTGTCATTAATGAGGGCGCACATGTGTATTTTTACTGAGATGGAGCACTCCTGTAGGTGTGAAAACATCAAAATAACCGGTTATATTGCTGTATTAACTTCCTAAGTCCAAACCATAGCATATTACTGCATAAATGCAAATAAAAATTGACTAAGGCTATAGAATAAGGTACTAAGTGGTGGATTATTGTTCTAACAAAACATTCCAAAGTGGCGAGACCTAAGAGAATGTGAAACAAGGAAGTACAATATATATATGCAAACATCTAGTGACAATACAAGGACTATGTTCACAAGCGACACATAATCAACTATTCAAAGGTGCAAAATGAGAGGTACCATAAATAACCATGATGAATAACAATCCTCGATATGGGTCTCAACAAACAAGGTCATGTTAGGTACCCATTTATGATATAGGAATCAACATAAATTCATTGAGTTCACGAGAAAAAAACTATCTCAATCAAACAAATCAATGTTGTATGCAACCACTCATTAGGAAGTGATGTAGTAATTTCTAAACACTGAAAAAAAAAACAAAAAAAGAGATGGAAAAAAATAAGAAATGCAGGGATTTCCAGGGGTCATAACTTGTGAGTTGGTTATCCGTTTGGGATCAAATTTGATAGGAAGTTGTGTTTTGAATTGTTCAATGCAGTGGATGGTAATATCCTTTTGATCACATTTTTTTGGACACTTTTCTGAGGTCAAATTCCTTCATATATGGCCTCAAATTGAGGTTTTAGTGTTTTGCGGGATTATTTTTAATTTGTAATTAACAATTATCTATTAGTTTGTAAACCTAAATAGAAAAGCGAGTTGACAACTAGTGTCTCTCTAGTTAGATTATAGTTGGTGTTCATTTTCATAGCCAAGCGAGAATTTTCTAAATTTAGCAATTTTCGAAAATCTCAGATTTCGATATAAAGGGTTAGACGTTCATTGTAATAGTTAGGATGGAGAATGAATAAAAAAATATAGTTATTTTTTCCACTCTCATGTTTTTGGATTGTTTTTATATCTTGTGAATTGAATCAAAGCTTATTAGCTACATAAAAAATAGAGCAAAATTCTCTTCGCAAACACCTCATATAGTATGGAAAATGGACATTGTAGTGAAGAGTTATTACAAATCCACTAGCTCGAAAGACAAAAAAAAATGTAAGGAGATAATGGAATCCAAGCTTCACTCTTTATTGGAAGAAAGAGGGTTCGAAGTGCTGGAGATACCACAATTTTGTTGGCATATGAGAGGACCCACACATATCTAAAACAACAATCTATAAATGTGTGTAGAGGAGGTGTCCAATAAAAAGATGCATCCACACATTTTTCTCATAGAAAATGAGCTAAATATGTAAGGAGTTGCGATCTGATTCAAAATAGCACTTCAAAAGAACTCAAAAAGGAGGAAACCTACAATGTTGGATCCGAGGTGCATGATCTTCATATCTGAACCATAATTCTTCACCCATATAATGAGTTATATACATGCTATGTAATATATTAGCAACCCACACAGCTTTCCTGTGACCTGTGAGAGAACGCACTAGTCGATCTGAGGAACTAAGTGTTGATATTACACATATATGAATTAGTATGTGATAAACAAAGGAACGATTTGTAGAAAAAAATCTACGATGTCACCACACCAAATCACTGAAGGCCATGAGCGATGCACAAAAAAGGACAAACCTCAATGCTAATCCATGGGGAATAATTGCGTGTAGAACATCCAGGAACAACGACTCCACAAAGCAAAAATATTTCACAAGAGAGAACGAACTCCTACCTTACAATATATCTTACAAAAAATTAGAGGTGATTTGCAAAGATTGCTATGGTACCATCACTAGTACAAAATGAGAGATAAGATACCAAGAGACGAAACAATTTGGTGACCATGGTTTTTTCAAGGGATAAATGACCAAAATTGAGAATTTTTAAGTGAGCTAACTAAAAATTTCCAAGATAAATGACCAATTTGGTGACAGGATAAGAATTAAACTAAAAATGACCAAGATAAATGATCAATTTGGTCATGGGATAAGAACTAAACTAAAAATGACCACATAGCAATTGGTCATTTATTTGGTCATTTTTAGTGGTGTCACTTCGACAATGAAAAATTGCAATTTTGATAATGAATTTGTACAATTTACTAAATTTTAACACTGCAGATGGATTCATAGACCCCTTCTATTTTAACACTGCAGATGGATTCAAATACATGCACAATTTACTAAATTTTAACACTACAAATGGATTCAAAGACCCCTTCTATTTTAACACTGCAGATGGATTCAAAGACATGAGCTAGTGTCAAAACATGATGCCATAGGCGAACCTACTAAAACATTTTGTAAGATCATTTAATTTGTACCGTCACATCTAGTTCGATATGCTTATCATGGCCATATCTTATTTCTCCATTTTTTCTTTCATATTTTCTCTTCAACAGATTCACCAAGTTGCATCATGTGCATCATCATAGTGTGGTTGAGTAAAGTCTTGGATATTTGTTGTCTTTCCCTCTTGGCATTGTCATGTCATGAAATTGGGTTCATTTTTTTTGGCTCGTCATATTGGTCATGTTCATATTTTGTTTGAAAAAAACCATCATCATTTGACCTTCTTGACAATTTGTTAAAGTTTCAACAAGTTCATGTATTTCGCGTCATCATGTTAGCTAAAAATTGTCAATTTCACAACCTCTATTAATAATTTTCCATATGGATCTATTCATCATGGTTATCCTTGCACCTAATTTTGGAAGTTCATAAAGTTCTCCATGGGTCTCTCCCCTTCAAAAAATTGCCAATATCCTCCATTTTGAAAAGATGAAAAAAATAATCCTCCCTTTTTGTAAAACTCTTAAAAAAAGAAGAGTTACAATGATTTTAATATTTCCTTGCACTGAAATCAGATACATAAATTGTTAATGAAGTAAAATAAAACTCTAAAAGATAAAATGGATACACGACATAATATCAAGGAATAAAAAATAAAAAACCATTTAACTAGAAACTATTCCTCCTGCCTATCCACCTATTTTCAATTAGAAACAATTCCTCTAGTTTTTTACCTTTTTTCAGGTTAACATGTCCCTAGCTCCCACAACACATGCTTCAAGGCTATTTAAGGGTCATGGATTGGACAGGGTCTGGTAAAACAATGGCTTTTAGAGCAGTGGAAAATGTAATCCAAGGGTTGTTACCTTTGACTCGAGTACCCCTTGCAATATAAACGGATGACTCGTGATGAATGGGAAGCGTTGGCACAAGCCATGGAGATCAATGCACATTTTCCATGACCATGTCTGATTCTTGAGGCATGTTTTCCATCATGAGCCATGTTATTGGTTGCTTCTTGTTACATATAATTTTACCACACATGGTGGATCACACCTTTATGGCCTCCCCTGTCCCTCTGCAGACTCTTTAGATCCCATGGACCATTTTTGTACCTTTGATGTTTACAATATCATCCCTAAAAACATGCAAAAATTTCCATATGTGACTTTTAATCCCTTTCTCACGTATATATGCAGATTTGACCCTTAAACTCGTGTACATCGGGATGTGTGCAAAAGGCCAAATTATTTTGGAGTTTTCCTTGATTTGGATCCGACTCACTTGTCTCCTATCCTTCCATATGCCTTGGGATCGCTCGGATTCGACCTTTCATTACCCCGTTGAAGAGATTTATAAGGAACCCTTTGGATACATTAAAGCGGGAGGAATCCAAGAGCAAGAAAACTACAGTCCATTGTTGCCGGAGCTTATACTTGAGTCTGCATCCCTTTGTCCCTTGGAGCACTTTTTTGTTCTTCCCAAACTCGCCTTTTGCTTGTGAGCTTTCTATTGAGAGATGGAGGATTGAAGTGGCGGAGGCCCAAGTGGGGGACTCAGTTTCTCCGATTTGCAGACGTGCCGATAGAGGTTGTCACTATTGTAATCTCTATTTTATATTAATAGAAATATCTTTTACTGTCCAATAATATGTGTGTAAATGAGTATTTGATCCATGGATGCTTTTAAATGCTTATATGTTATTGATTATATATTGTAGAGTAGGTCTAACACAATTATATATAGCATGCTTGTCTTGTTTGCTAAATGTTGAGGAAGAAATTTATCAATACAAGCTGGAGTTGGAAAGCTCAATGGGGATCTACATCAACCGTCCGGAATAAGGTAAGAATTGAGATCCTTTAGTGTTAGATATTTGGTTTGTCTTGCATATAGGAAAGGATTGATTTCTGGAGTCAAGCTGTCTGTTGTGGTACCCCAAGCCATAGGAATTTCTCTCTGTAACAGAATTGGCGACTTCGCTGGGGAGTTCCAAGTAATTGTCCTTTGGGGGTTTTTATCAACATTCAATATTCTTGAATTGCTTTGATTTCTTTGTTTCTGAGTCGGTTCTGGGGGCATGTTTGGCTGGTAGTGTCTGATAGGTGTGAATTTTGTCTCAGCTTATCTATTTTCCTTCATTTTTATCTCCATTTCTTCTTATATGCGATTTTTTTCCTCACAGTCACGTGTACATGCGGTTCTACCTGAGAGTTCCGCATACATATATGGGTTTTTTGCACATAGTCATGTATGCCCTGAGTTTTTCCTTTTAGAGGAAGATTGAGTGTTGCTGGGTGAGTTTTGATGATTGCTGAGTCTCCTTTGATGCTTCTAGAGTCTGTATACACCTCTGTTTCTAACCAGAGACGTTTTTTAGGGTAATTTTTTTTTAAGAATGTTTTTGTCATTGCATGTTCGATTTTTTGTTTTGGGATTAGTGCATTAGGTCTATTTTACCTTAGTGCTTTGCATGAGTGCTGTTTGATTGTTCTTGCAAAATCTGGGGGTGGTAGAGTCATTCTTTTTCTTTATTATCTCATTTTTATTCAAAAAATACAAAAATATTTTCTTCTTTGCATCATTTTGCATCATTGCACTTTGTATTTTGCATGGCACTAGGTTTGCTTAGAGAAGTATTAGTCAGGCTTTCATATAGGAATGGTTACATTTGTCATTTGAAGAAAATTTTGCATTTCATGTAGTAGCATGCCCTATTTTTCATTCCACACAATGCATTTGCATTGATTGTTAAGTGTGCATTTTACTTCATGTTGTGTCATAACACCATTGGTTGCACTGTCATCTACCTTTTTTGAGTAATAAAGCCAAGTAAAATCACCGCTTAATTAAAATGGATTACACTATTTTCTTTGATAGGGTACACCAACAAGATTAGGTTTTAGGGTCTTGGAATAGTTCATTATGAGTAAATTCTCCAAGACCACTAAACAACAACATGTATGTGTCTGTCTAGGTGAGAGTGTGAAATTCCTTGGTATAAATAGTGTTTCTTAGGATCCTCCTCTTACAAGGGAGTTAAGCACGAGGCAGTGTGAGCGGTTATTGATTGGGATGACCCCTAGTCATAAATGAATAGCACCGGAGATATTTCCAGGATTGTATTCATATCTAGGGCCTCTTTCGAGAGTTTTAGGATTTGCTACCCTGCCCATACGGTCAATCCTTCCTACGACTATCTGCCTGAGCATTGATTATATTGAGGTGACCTTAGTTTCCTTACCTAGGTTATCAAGGGGGTACTTCATAGGGGTTATTCTGCAGGTGTCCCGACCAGGTTGGGGTTAGACAGCACATTCGCTATATGCGTTGAAGCCGAGGGCCACAATAATTGGTTACGAACCTCTGCTTGTTATGTATGGGAGTCTCAAGCCTCTCCTAGGTGAGACATACCTGCTTCATTTGGGAGCTCACATATCCTACCGTTGTTTGCTTGTGATTGGCTTTAGATTATATAGGTGTATGCTCTGTGCACGCCAGCTTTCTTAGGGTTTGCGTAATTAGAAGAGTCTTTTTCATTTTTTGAGTCATTGTGGATTTGGGTGCGGCACTTCACCGTTCTCATCGTTTAGCAGGACTTCCACCTTCTACATATCCTCCTCCTTTGGAAGAGAGAAACAAATAGTCCAGGTAGACTACTTCTCACATTGATTCACACATGATGGGAGATCATGAAGATGAAATTCCTGAGTTGCCTTCTCCACCTCACGAGGTTGGGGAAGAAGATCATATTCCTACATATGATCCTTCACCTGATATACATACACACTCTAGCTATGATCCCTCATTCATAAGTCATCGGTATTGGTTTTCGGGCGATGAGACTCATCATGAACCTGCGAGCACTAGTTATGACATGTTTGGTATTCCTACACATGATTCGGTATAGCATGCTGAGTCAGAATTTGAACCTAACACTATGCCTTGGGGCATTCCTAGTCATTTCCATGTGGAAAGGTTTGGGAACACGAGTCACATTGCACCCTCCATCCCGGCGGTGGAGGCTACTTCATATGTCTGCCCTAGATCTGGTGCTAGTAGTCCTATTCGGATACCAGAACCAAGACGAGTGACTGTAGGGAACACCACTTACATTGTTTCACATGTCCCTTCATCCTCTATTCCTGGTTCTTCGAATGCTATTCCTCCCCCTCATTCACGTGGTCCTTCGGGCCAGAACATTGCTACGAGTCATGTTCATACTACTACTACTCGTGTAGTTGTGTCTCAGAGTCAAGTACCTCCTGTTGTCTTAGGAGGTCGTATTCCTACTTCTAAAGGTCATATTCCCACTTCTATAGGTCATATTCCTACTTATGGATTTTCTGATGGGACCTCTCATGGGACTTCTTATGGACCATATTATGGACCGCAGTATGCACATATTTATTCACCTTATGGGTGCGGGTATCAATAACCCGCTTACTCCCCGAATTATGGCTTTGTAGCCCCAAATAGTCAAGGTACACCACATTATGGTGCTTCCATGCCACCCTACACGGGTTAAAAGGGAGGACGATACTATGGCCATGGCCATGGTGGTTATGGTAATCATTCCTATATGAACCAAAATTATCAGGGAGCGTGTCATTGACCTGCTCAATCTAGACTCCCTTTCCTCGCAATGCTAAATTTTCCTGACTTGTCGAGACTAATGAACAATCCGGTATCTTATGACCCGGCTTGTCCGGCTATCCCTACCAAGCTTCCCTTGGAAATTCCCAAATTCGAGGGAAAACTAGGAGAAGATCCTAGTGAGCATGTTACTACATTTCACCTTTGGTTCTCTTCTAATTCCTTACACGAAGATTTGATTCGTTAAGGCTGTTTCAATGCACCCTCACCGAGCCTATAGTGAAATGGTACATAGAGCTACCTAGGGGGGGCATTCGCTTTGTTCAATGACCTAGCTATGAATTTTCTCAACCACTTCCAGCTACCAGTGCATTACGACAATGGCACAAAACTCTTGTCGACATTTTGGCAAGACAAAGCTACGCACATCTTGGACCATATCCAAGAGTGGTGTAGACATAAGAGATTGATTAAAGCCTTCATACTGCTGGAGTTTCTCCTCGAGTGGTTCCTTAAATTGTTACTACCTTATATAGTGAAGGATGTTTCTACATTTGGAGCTCCAAACGAGGAACAAGCCATTTTTAGGGCGTAGGAATTGGATTTGATTTATGCTCAATCTGATTTGTTATATGAGATAATTCCTAACGCTCGGCGTTCTAGTTTTGACCCTAAGGTCAAACCTGGACCACATGCTGATGGCATTGTTGGTTGTACAAGTTCCAAACCTGTGGATTCGGTTGTGAAACAGGTCAATTAATTGTCTATCAACCAATCTACCTTGGGACAAGCCACATATTTGTCTCAACCCACCCAAAGGGAGAGTGTGCTTTCTGTGCAATCGTCAGACCAGAAGGGTAACCAGCAACCTGGAAGGAATAAGAAGAAGGGTAAAAACAATCGTAAGGGTGGGAATAGGAATGAAAATTCCAATCCTAATGACAAGAATGCCCGAATTGCTAGGGGGACAAGCAGTCTAAATGTAAGGTTAAGTTTCCTTGCAAGTTGTGTAAGGATGACCACCTCACTCATTTGTGCCCTTGTATAGAAGAATCCTTGAGGTTCATAGCGCAGAGCCCAACTGTGCTAACCAACCCTTTACCTCATAATCAAAACATGAACTCAAGGACCCATGATCAGTTTGGTGGATATCAAGATCCACCGAAAGCTAGTAGTGGTCATGGTTGCATCAATATGGTGCGTGCTACTAAGGTTGTAACTCTTGCAAAGGACTATGGTTCGTCACAACCAGACCTTGCAAAGGATCCTACGCCACCCGAGAGTCCTTTGCATATTGAAAACCCTGTGGATAAACCTGAAGTTACACCTCGCATTCCTAAGGGAGTCCTTAATCGTTCGGGGCACAATCCTAATGCCCGAGCCACCCAGAATTATTCTGTTGTCGAGGATTTGGGCCACACTCCTTGTGCGATGTCTACACTCGAAGTACTTCAAAGTTTTCCTTCACAAAGGAAGGATTTGCTTTTTTCTCTTGGTGTTAACGATGATAACTATTCATCTATCATCAAATTTGAAACCGCAGGACCACAGGGTCATTTGCCTTACTATGTGTCTCTCTTGATTCATGTAGAATGTCTTAACATGACCGTCAAATGCACTGTGATTGATGAAGGTACTGCTGCTTCTGTGATGTCTTTGGAATGTTGGAATGGTTTGGGTTCCCCCGAGTTGTCTAAATCCACTACCATGTTGACTACTTTTGATGGTAGATCATTTCAGCCGCATGTCATTCTTCCTTCTCTTAAGGTCCATTTGGGAGGGAAGACCGTCGCGATCGAGGTCGAGGTGGTTGATGCGCCCCTTGATTACAATCTGTTACTAGGTAGGAATTGGATGTATAGTATGCAAGCGATAGCTTCTTCTCTATTTTGGGTTGTATGATTTCCATTTAATGGGAATATAGTTACGATTGATCAAATGTCATTCAAGAATCCATGTGTTACCGCATCTTCGGGAGATTCTATCCTGATTATCGAGCACTCTCAGCCAACAACTGGGAGTATGGGTGTTGGCATGTATCCATTGTTGTACAGGTTTACACACCTAATAACCATAGGTATGGGGTTACCAACATACTCAATTAACTTGCAGACAATTGACTTCTAAAGTGCAGTAAAGGAAATAGGAGGATGAGAAATACTTACTCGATTAATGAAGGTCAATCCTTGCTAGTCCTCTTCCATTCTGCTTCACCTCCAAAGTCTTCAAGGTTGTTCCTCCTTCACCTGTCAAGAGCCAATCTTCCAGATACGAGATGATTCATATATATATATAAGCAGGTTGGATAAATCATATATAAATGCATAAACATAAACATTTATTGAACCAAGATACATGAAACAAATATGGAAGAAGGATTCTCTTTATTATGAATAATGAAAGAGTTCAGATTACAACCCAATGCCTGAGACAAGGACTCCTCTGCAACCAAAGGATTCTGAGTTCCACTACTCCAAAGACTTCTGTATCAAATCCACCATAATAACTTTGCTCTCCAAGTGTATGTCCCAACACTCTGCCCAAGTCCTGTATTTATATGGAGGAAATAAGGTAGTTTCGAAGGTTAAGGAGGTTGAGATAGTTAAGTGATTAAGGTAACAATTCTTAACTAATCTCAAATCATCGCGTGTTTTTATTTTTAAATGTCAAGGGACATATTCACGGGTATGAAGAAGGACAACCCGCGAATGATCTGTGATTTGCTATAAGAGCAACACGCGAATACATCCATCCGCGACTTGCAACAACCGACACTCGCTGATGATCCGCGAGTTGCATATATGGAGAGTCACGAATACAACTTAACATAGCAAAATGGAAAAGTAACCAGCTGGATGGAGGAGAAAGGTATTATATAATAAGCCAATCTATAGTGTTTTGGGAAAACCTCTATCCATAGATGTCCTTTTGTGTGCCAACATGAGGAATATCGGCACTCAGATGGAGAGGTGCCATTCAGGTGTATAACAGATGCCCCCTAATGTGTGAGGTCAGAGGGAAATGATGGTCAAAATACATTATAATGTTTAGCTTTGGAGAACTCAGAAATCCAATGGAGCAGAGAGAGTACCTGAAACAAATACATAGTAATGTCAAATACAAAGTTACATCTGAGGATGCTATGTTCAATTTACTGGAACACTAGCTCCTTTACAATATTTGAGTAAATCATATGATACGAGTAAAAACCACGTAAATTACAAAGGTGGATTGAAGCCAAAAATATAATAATGATGAGTCTTCAAAGATTTGGAAGTTGTATATAGGAAGAGAACATAGTCTTGTGCAACTTAGTCCATAAGTGAGGGGCTAAGGTCTTCATAAAGGATCCCAAAGAACCAGTACAATCCAAGCCATGTGAATAAGGGTAAGCTGAAGTCGAACATGGAAAGGATTCAACAGTTTGTCAATCAATAGATGATAATTGACAACTGAAGCAAAGGAATTCACCAATGATGAAAGTGAACCCTGAGGTACTATTGTCAAAACTCTAGGTCGTCATCATCAGGAAGTGCTGAAATGGAACCAGGCTGTGATAAGGAAGGCAATAGATCCTCCAACGGATCACAAGAGTGACTAGGAGCTGGGCAAAAGAAAGGAGACACAAATAGATAACAGATATAACAATGATGGGATCAGGCTATAGATCAGACATTGGGAAGAATCCTTGAACAGTGAGCACAACACAGAGATGACCCTAGGTAGTGGATAACTTATAGATAGAACAACTAGACTTATCTGTCATGTAGGAGACATGATCAGATTCCCCAGGTATAATGGACAAGAGGAGGAGTAAGAAACTCAAAGTAATAGCTGAAAAAAAGTGACAACTGAAACATGGATATTGGAAAACAAATAGTGCTATGTTCAAGGATGACATGCTGCCATTACTGAAAACAAGAGAAAACTTCTTCCTTATCTTCCCTGTTAAATTTTAACGAGTCCAGGAAAGTAAACTGGGTTCCCTCTTCATTTTTTAACAAGCTTGAAGAGATGGAAAATTAATGCTTGATAGTGTCACTTTCATCCAATTTAGTCTCATGAGGCTGAAAAAGTATAAAACAAACCACAGAAGAACTCTCTTAACTTCCGAAGAAGAAAAGGTGAACCTTTTTCGTACTTAGTCAGGAAGGTCCGAAAAAGGTTAAATTACCACCTACCCAACGCTCCTTCCAAAACAACATAAAATAGCTTGAGTTTTACGAGTGTGAAGGAAAGCAAGATCACTCGGAAAGATCCATTTGGTTATGAGAAATAGGGCTTACAACAATAAACTCGTTGCTTTGTTCTTGAGTGTTTAACGAGCATGACAAAGACACAAAGTACACTCGGAATCTTTTTCATGTTTGGGTCCAGAGCACGAAAAAGAGAAAACTAAGCTCAAACCAGGTGTTCCTTTTCCGTAAATTTAGTCCCTCGGGTCCGGAAAAGTGATAAACCTATACCTGAGAATACTCTTCTCAATTCAAAATAAAAGAGAGTGATCCTTTCTCGTATTATTCCGCATCGTCCGAGAAAGAGATAACCTACCACCAATGTGAATGCCCATTCACATATTCTTAACGAGCTTGAACGGACGAGATAACTCGACAGTCAAGTCTGTTTTGAAGGAGTCAGACCTAGGCCTAAAGAAACTCCATAAGGGCGGGGAGTCCTATAAAGGGATAGCTTGTAAAAAGAGATTCAGAAGAAGCTCTATTTGGCGTGAAAAATAGCTAAGAGGATACCCCTGAACCTGAAACAATGACGACATGAGTACCAAAAAATTACAAAGGCATATAAGAAGGATACTCATGAAAGAAGGGCCCTAGCCACGGAAGAACAATGGTAAAGACAAGGGACTAATGGCTTAGAATACCATAGTCCGTGGAAAAATGTTGAATACTAAGGTTAATGTGGAGTGAAAAGATGCCAACATGTGTTGGAAATAGCAAAACCACCCAATGAGAGCAACAACACTTTGGAGAAAATGATAAACCTGTTTCAAGGTACAAAGAGGGTGATATTAGTTAATTGAAATTTCAAACTATAGGAAAAAGACCCACTTTATGAAATATAATTTCTATAAATAGCTTGAAAATTAAAACAAACTCACCATTTGAACTTTTGAGCCAAAAAAAGAAAGGTTTACCCTCTACCTTTGATCAATTACTGTGGACAACTGGACCGTCGAAATCGGAATCTGTCAACTTCAGGTAATCCTACACCCTAAGCTCGTCAAATTGATCCAAGCAAATGTTAGGTTTAGGTTTGAATTCAATATTTAAAAGCACCCGAAACTGTAGCAGTGCGCATTCACGGGTTGCTAAGAGGGAAACTTGTGAATACGCGTTATATTCGCGGGTTGCCTAACTAGACAGCCGCAAATGACCCGCGACCTGCCTAAATAGACAGTCGCGAATACTACGCAGTGGAAAAAAACTTAAAAATATGCAAGATTTTTTAAATTTTGATTGTGAAATACTGAATCAAATTGTTTGTATTTGCTAGGTAAAATATGGTTCTGGAATGGAGGGAAAGGGAGCACGAAATAATGGACCACGCTGCGCTCCAAAGTGCACCCACCGTATAGGCATTGAGGACCAGTGGGCTGCTGAAATTCTTTTGTACATCACCCATGCGGGCCAATGTCCACATACTTGAGTTCATGGTCAATTATTGGGATCATGAGACGGGGATGTTCAATCTTCAAGGTGAAACCTTAGATCTTACTGTGGAAGACATATATTTCATTACCGGATTGTCATGACGGGTAGCACCGATGAACTTGGAGGGCACTGGCAGGGGCGGTGACCCCTTAAGTGTCCAAAACTATGTAGACATATTCTGTACACCGGGTACTTAGAAGAGAGTAACCAACGTTCTAATTGCAGATATCCAGGATTTTACTCTCCAGGTATTAGCTAGTACCATTGTGAGACTTTCAGGATCAACAGGGTTACATATGGCCACCAGGAATCAAATGAGGGTGGCAGTTGACTATTTTAGAGGTGCTCTCTATGATTGGTGCTCAGGAGTTTCCCCCATTATGAGGAGACAACTATCCGATTGCAAGAGAGGAAGACACAAGAATTTTGGCTATGCAAGCATATTAGTAGTGTTATTCTTCTTCGAGAGTACCAGCCATGAGCTCTGCTATATCACTACAGGTCAGATCTCCACGTCAGCCAAGGCTGAGCCGATGGGGAGACATCTTCCTCTATCAAGGAGGAGGAGACATAGTACACAACGTATATGATGATGACTTCTACACATGGTGGGAACGACAGTTGCCGACATTGGAGCAGTTTCCATATGCCGGGTTAGACTTCCGAGGTGACCCCGACCTTGTCCTCCCTCTAGGAGGAATATGGGGTGAGCTAGGTAAGTAATTTTTTAAATTTTTATCATTTTAAAATTTTTTATGAATTTTTCAATGACAGATATACATATGTACAAGTCTGAACCCTATTTATGTGTCAAAATGAAGATATTGGACCGGTCCGCCATGAAGGGCACCCTCGCATGTTCGTTAGTCGAGTTGTAGGGGAAGACCCAGGATTGATCAGGGTACTAGAGGGGAAGCTGGCCAGGCTGACCCAGCGAGTACTGATGATACGGATAGAGCATATCCCTACAGCCATGCAGGAGTTTGTTGTGGGGGTTCCACCGGTTTGGCTACGTTTGTTCAGACGAGTGGCTAGAGCAGTACTTGTATATAGAGATGCGGTGGAGGCTGCTGAAGCTAAGGAGGTTGAGGAAGCCAGAGCAGGGAGGGACCATGGGGACCAAGGAGGTCCTAGTGGCCAGGGCGGCCAGGTTTAGTTCTAGGAAATTTTGATGAACTATGATCCACATTTTTGTACATTTTGTATATGACGGGATCTAAGGATCAGACTTGACCTACCTATTGACAGATATTTTACATATATATATATATATATNGAATTTGCATGAACTGATGTAATAAGATAGGATTTCATACCTGATAAGCTCGATTGAGCTGGGAGACTACCAAATGAGAATCCAAACGGACCTCGAGCTGGGTAATGCCACGTGACAAAGCATCCCATAAGAGCTCAATAACAGCCCTATACTCAGCAACATTATTAGAAGCAGGACCTAGACAAGCGCCTCCCGTGGCAACAAGTTGTCCTGAGGGAGAATAGATAACCCATGCTGCTGAAGCTAGGTTGAAGGTATGACGGCTGGCGCCATCAGAAAAACCTACATACATTTCAAAATACATCTACAACAACCAGCAGATAATATGAAAAACAAAAACTAACAACCTAATGTACATAAAAATACATACAATAAAATACAAGAAAAAGTGCTAAGCCTAAGCATAGTACTTCTTCAGGTAGAGCCCATTTCTAGGCTCAAGAAGCTTATTCCCATCATAATCAACTAACTCATATGCGCCCTTACTCAAAAATTTCGACACGACATAAGGTCCTAACCACATAGCCTTGAATTTTCCTACCCCCAGAGGTTCTTTATCTTGGTCCCAAAGCAAGACAAGTTCCCCTTCAGAGAAAACCCTAAGTTTGACCGTTTTATCATATTGAGATTTAACCCTATTTTTATGAGCCTGATTAGCAGTCAACGCATCTCTACGTTGTTCATCAAGGTGTTCTAAATGTACCAGATGTTCCTCAAGCTCAGTCGTATCAGGTAACACATGAATGGCTATCTTCAAAGATAGGATTTCGCATTCAATCGGAGTAACTGCTTCCACCCCATGAACGAGTTGGAAAGGGGAGAAACTCGTGGCAGTCTTTAAGTTAGTTATGTAGGCGCAAAGAGAAGGATATAAGATGATGTGCCAATTAGAATGGGCTGCATCAATTGTCCATTTAAGGATAGTTTTTAAAGTCTTGTTGACAGCCTCAACCTGACCATTTGCTTGCAGATAGTATGGAGAAGAATGTTCTTGTCTAAATCCGAGCATAGTAGTCAGTTCCGTCATCATGTTATTTTGAAAATGACTGCCATGGTCTGTGACAATAACTTTGGGAATACCAAACCTTGCAATAATCGGATTGAAAACAAAGAAAGCTACTATTTCCCCGTCGGCTTTGAATGTAGGCATTGCCTCTGCCCATTTCGTACAATAGTCAACAGTGACAATGATGTATTTATGCCCTCTAGCTGAGACTGTGTTGCATGTCACGTAATCAATCCCCCATTTCATGAAGGGGCCTACTGATACAACGGGAAATAACGGAGCAGGATGTGATCGCATTTTCCTGGTGTAAAGCTGACACAGATGACAACGCTTCACTGCTTCCACACAACCTTTAAAGATCGTGGGCCAGAAATAACCGGTGCGCAATATCTTCTGGGCCGTTGCTAACCCAGATAAATGACCCCCACATGCTCTGCTATGGGAATCATTTAGGACAATCTCCGCTTCCTCATGAGTAAGGAAGCGACGCAAGATGGAATCTACCCCTCGTCGATATAATGTATATCCTATAATGAGGTAGTTCTTGGCATGAAGGCATAACTTACGTCATTCCTCCCTAGAGGAAGTGGCAGGATACTTCAAAGTCTGGAGATATATAAGAATATCTCTGTACCAAGGATTAGAGGTGGCTATCAAGAAGATGTGCTCATCTGGGAATGAGTCATCCTCAACCGCTACATTTTCTTCAGTGGGAAATTCTGCTATAAGCTCAGCAAAAACTAAGGACTTCTTAGACTTAGCGGACTAGAAATCCAAGTCAAACTCCTGGAGAATGACTATCCATTTTTTAAATTTCCCCCCAACAATCCGTCAGGATAAGACATATTGGAACGGATTCACATCCACCACTACTGTAGTGGTCCTCAGTAAAATGTAGTGACGTAACCTCTGTACAGCGTAAACAGCTGCTAAGGCTAATTTCTCGACGTGGGAGTATCTAAGCTCAGGTCCGGCCAAAGCACGACTAAGATAATAAATGACATGCTCAACGAGCTTATCATCCTCCTAGACTAGTACTACCCCAATGGTCAATTCCGACGCGGCCAGATATAATATGAAATCCCTAGAATAATCTGGTGGACGTAATAAAGGTGCCGACAACAAATCTTTTTTCAATGCCTCGAACGCAAGTTGTGCGGTCTCATCCCATACAAATGGGGTGTCTTGTTTGAGCAAGTGCATGAAACCTTTAGTGATATTGTCATAATTAATGATAAAATGTCGAAGAAAGTTAGAATTTCCTTGCAGGCTTTGAAGTTGCCTGAGAGAACGAGGAGGAGGCATATTTACAATGGCCTCAACTTTCAATGGATCCACCTGGATGCCTCTACTAGAGACAATGAATACAATTAATCTTCCTGACTCGATACAGAATACACACTTGTGGGGATTCAAGCGAATTTTATAATATCTGCATTGTTCAAAATTAACCGTAAATGATCTGGATGTTGGATCCTCTTGCGAGAATGTGTGGGTAGATCATCAAGGTATGGTTCGACAATGGCTTTAATGTCATGAAAAGAAAAGTTCATAGCCCATTGAAAGGTTTCCCCAGCATTTTTCAATCCAAAGGGCATTTTCTTATATGCAAATGTACCCCAAGGACAAATGAAAGCAGTTTTATGTTGGTCTTCCGGTTTAATTTGGATTTGATTGTAGCCGGAGAAACCATCCATAAACGAAAACACCTCACTTCCCGCACATGCATCTATGATCTGGTCTATAAATGGTGTGGGGTAGTTGTCCTTAGGACAGGATTTATTGAGGTCTCTAAAGTCTGTACAAACGCGAATAGTCCCTTGCTTTTTATCAACACGAATAGGGTTGGACACCCATTCATTCAAAGCTATGAGATATATGAAACCAGCTTTCAACAGCTTTTCAACTTCTGCCTTCACAGCCGCCACTTTGTGTGGGTTCATGGGTCTTAATTTTTGTCGAAATGGATTGGCATCAGGATAGGTTCAGATTTCATGTTCAACAATTGATGGATCTATGCCTGCCATCTCCTCATATGACTAGGCAAAGACATTGCGAAATTCCTTAAAAAGGGTAGTATAGATAGCAATCTCCTCAGGAGAGTAGTTTGCACCTATATAGATATTTTCCACGACATCTGGATTCACAGAGATGTTAATAGTTATACTGGTGGAAATGTTTTCCATATTCCCCTCGACAAACACCCCTTCCCTAGGCAAAGGGTTGATAGGTATATCAACATATTCTGACAGTCTCACTTTAAACTCTTGGTTTTCTATTCTGCTTAGTTCTGGAAGAAAATAGGATCGATGATGAAGATCCTCACAAATCTTATCATGTCCACTCATAGCTTCCAGAGTAGCTTCATCGGAAGGTAAAACCATATCTAAGCAATCTATAGAATGCGAAGAGATTTCTGCCCATGCGGGAAAATAGACTTCTTCCAGATCATCTGAGACTGTTAGAGGATCTGGAATGGGATCAATAGTGGCTTGAGTGATAGCTTGATAAGCAAACTCCATTGTCGATAAGGGCACTTCCAGTTCATGTGGAGTTGGGAGAACCCAAGGATCAGTCCTATCGACAACCGTAGTGATGGACTTCCCCAAACTAGTAGAACCAATGTAATTAACTGGGGCTAGAAGATCAAATGTTCCCATTAGTGATGCATACATTCCAGCCCCCAAGCTCTGTGCAGCAGGTTTGGCCTGATCAACCAATGGCACAGTGGACTCATTTGACTCTAAACGACCTTTTCGGGTAAAATCAAGTTGATCAATAGTAACCAACTTGCCCTCATGTGGAAAAACCACTACACAAAAAATGGCCGACGCAACAATAAACATCGCATAAGTCCAATTCCTTCCCAGAAGCAAATTGTAGTCCAAAGGAGCATCAATCACTTCTACTTCAACAGATACTGCTTTGCCTGCCAACTTAATCTCAAAAGCCAGTAGGATACCATGCGGACAGAAGGATCTTCCATCAAAAGAAGTAAGTAAAGTGTTTGATGGGACCAGCTCTGGGGATCCAAGAGCTTTCCAACAGGCCAAGGACATAACACATCTAGAGGCCCCCTCATCAACAAATTCTCTTCCAATGGTCTTACCACCATGGATGACATCTATTGATAGGGCTACATGGTAAGGCAGGCGAATTTTAACATCAAATAAATGAAATTTCGCCATGAGACTTGAAGAGTCCATGCTACCTAAAGCTGCTAAGAGGGCATCCCGCTAATCGGGACAACTCTGTAACACCTCTAAAGCTGACATTGCACATGGGGTCTGAGCTAAGTCTTCAACCACGGAGTAGTTAGAAGCAACCCTAGCATTGGGGTTATGCAAGGTCTTCTTAAAGACACCTTTGGGTATCTTTGGCATTATTTCAAGAGGTTTCTCTATTGTGAGAGGGTTGGAAGGTTCACCTACAGCTTTACCCTTCTCAGGAGACTCTTTCTCATAGTTTTTTTTCCTTGTCTACAACAAAGTTGAAGATCGAACCATGTTGATATAGTTTGGGTCAGGGGCAGTTTGAGTGCCCCCTGCTACGTTAGAAGCTGAAGTAGAGTTCTGTCCTTGGGGAAATGGATCCTTCAGGATAGTCAGTTGTTGAGCTTTGAGCAGCTTCTAGGCTTGATCCATAAGGGGACAAAGGTGAGTAAGGTGGTCCTCTTAGCACAACTTACAAGGGAACTTGACCTTCTTCTTTTCTTTCTTGCCCCCATCAACATTGTTTGCGGGCTTTGGCTTGTTTTGGTTTCCCTCTCCCTTCTTACCTTTCTTTTTCTTCCCGTCGGGCTGCTGATTTCCCTTTGAAGAGGTTTGTGCAAAAACATTTGCATTCTGGGGGGAGGGGGCATCCTTTACTGCCTCCGTCGTAGACTGTTTAATAGACAACTGGTGAAGTTGTTTAGTCAAAGACTCTACGGTGGGAGAGTTAATGGATCCAACCACACCATCGGCATGGGGTCCAGGCTTAGGATTCTCCACCTCGTGCGAAGGCCTCGGTGCCTCAGGGATGATCTCATATAATATCCTAGACTGTGAATAAATCAAGTCCAACTACTGGGCCCTGAGTATGGCTTCTTCTTCATTCGTTACTCCTGATGTGGAAACTTCCTTAGATATGTATGGCAACAGTGATTTAAGGAACCACTCTAACAGAAACTTAGGAGGAATGGTGGCTTTGATAAGGCTCTTTCGCCTCCTCCACTCTTGGATATGATCTGAGATGTGGGTAGCCTTGTTTTGTCTAAAAGTAGACAACAAGTCCGTTCCGAAGTCATATCAGACTGGAAGCTGAAAGTGGCTAAGGAATGCACTAGCCAAATCCAAGAAACTACTGAAAGCAGTAGAAGGTAATTCAATATACCATTTTGCCGCCATACCTGTTAGGGTTCTCTAGAACAACCTCAACCTCCCTGAATCTTCATTCAGCGAATTTGAAGAACACCATAAATGGAAGGTGGTGGCATGAGCCTCAGGATCTTCACGCTCATGATCTTCACTAGCTTTACCTTCGAACTTAGGGATGTCCGAGGGAAATTTGGTGGGAACAGGTGGCCACAATGGGTCATGCCTCACCAGGCCATTCATCAATTTTGACAATTATGGAAAGTTTAGAGTTGCCAGGAAAGGAATTTTGGGCCTAACCGGGGCACTAGATGTGCCAGCTTAGGGATTAGACGGACCTGCCCCCAAATGCCAATGGGAAAAGGTGGGGTTGCCCCCAGCCATCGGTTGCGAAGTGGGAAGGTTGCTTTGAAACGGATTCCATCCGTAAGCCACGGGATTGTGTGTGGGAGGTGCAGTGTAAGAAGTTCGGGCCATCCCCATAGAAACAGGAGACTGAAAGACAGGAGCAGGTATCCCTCCGCGAAACAATGAAAAGGGAGAGCTTGTGTATGGGACCGAAATAGGGGTTTGGAAGCTTTTCCCATAAGAGGTGTTTCTCCCAAAATGCACTCCTACATAGGAAGGAGATGGACCTATGTATGGACTAGATCGGGGAATATGCCCCCCATTCCAAGGAAATCCTTGGACAAAGGCCGAGGATCCTACCAGACCACTCTGGGTAGTATAAGGAAAGGAAGAAGGAATGGTAGGTATACTGGGGATGCCAGTAACCATGTCACTAGAAGTACTTCCTAGGTTTGAGTGAACTGGTGGTTGAACCACCTGGCTCACTAGAGTCAAAGGTGTAGAAGGTAAACTAGATCTAGGGGAACTTACCGGGGGAGGTAGTACCCCTTCAACCGGAAGGGTTGAGGTGAAGACAAAAGGACTTTCTTCCGCAGAAGACATGACTCTACCCACAGGGACACCTAACACTGGTGAATCAAAAGGTCTAACCTGAATGATCACAGGATTGTTTAAATAAGTCAAGGGGGTGTTAAAGTTTCTTGCCAACTCGTCAGTCTGTAATTCATCTATCTCAACTATGTCAAAGTCAAAACGGTTAGCTATCAGTTCCGGTTCACCAATAACTTCACTTATCCCTACTGGTTCAAATGAACCATCTGTGTCTAATCTCCGCCTTTGGGGTAAAGGTGGAGGCTTCAATGTGGTGATAGGAGGAAGGTTTCTCAACCTTCTTGACCTTCTAACAGGTTGGTCCTCCAGAATTAGAAATTTGACAAATCACACCCTAAGGCCAACTAAACATAGGCAAAACCACGAAGCATACACTAAAAAATCCTAAATTCTCAAGCAATCAAACCAGGGTAAAAGATATACTTTCCCAAAGAAATCTGATGAATGATTACTTGGCATCCTTGAAGTGGTTCTTAGGCACAAGCGGAGGAATCACCCACTACCCTCCTACACTTTCAACAAGGGTTACCTTCAAAGCTCGTTCAAGGTGAACCAGAAATAACCTTCCGGTTTACCTAGGTATGAACCATAAGAGACAAGAGACTAAAGGCTACCTTGGCTATACCAACAGTCTGGGGGGACAGTCGCAAGCCGGACTCGTATGCATGGGCAGGGTAGCTGAGCCTAAAACTCTATCTAGGACAAAATCCCCAGATGCGCAAAAGTCTTGAGTTACGCTTTGACAAGGATTTGGAGGGTTATCTCCTCTGTCCAAGCCTCCACACGGCCTCGTGCTTAACTCCCATTTGAGAGGAGATTCCCAGATACAGTGATAAAGTCAAGGATTTACCTAAAGAAAGGTCCACTACGTCTGAGTTTTATAACTTGTGGGAAGTTTACACTTCCTAGCCCACAAGTCTAGCCTAAGCTAGTAGGTGAAAGGCCCCTAAAAACAAAACTTACTAGTAAATTTTAATTTATGCGTTCATTTTAAAGGGTTGTTTCTTACTCAAGAGGAAATGGAGTGGTATACTTTATGGTGTTTTGACTCTAATAAGAAATAAATGAAAATAAAGGTGTATTCAAAGCAAAATTACCATTATAAAAACAAACTTCTTTTTCTTTTTTGCAAATATGTATTGATGAATTGAATGCAACGATAAAACAAACTAAGCCTATCTTTTTGTAGTTTTTGAGATAATATTTTCAAATTGAAATAAACACTACTTATGCAAAATCTTAACAATGTTTTGTTTTCACTTTTAAAAATACTCAAAATTCTACTATGCACCTACAATGCACTGTACTTGAGCCAACTTGAATCTTATAAACTGTATAAAAGCAACAAACTGAAGCAAACAGGTTAACTGAAACAAAAGACAACCAACAAAGGAAGGCTAGGAACCCTAGCTTGGGTGCAAACAATGACAAAAAATCATTGTAGACTTATAAAGGCAAGTGACAACCAGCCACTGTCAGAAGACAGACTGGAAAAAACAGAGCCCAAGACCCTGATCACTGATCTGGACAAAGACACTTTAACCTACAACCCAAACAGGACAAAATACTTCAGCATGCAAGCAGTAAATAAGCCAAGCAAAAAAAACTCAAAGGATTTCGAAAAAAGCACAAGGTGTGATCACCAACAGTATTCAGACAAGCTACCATCATTCATAAAGAAAATCAACTCAGAAACAGGGATTATACAAAGAAAAGAGCAAGCAAACTTTTACTTAAAAAATCCCTACTTCCAGGAATATCCGCGACTGTACAGAAGTGCAACTCGTGGATGATCCGTGACTGTCCAGTACAACAACCCGCGAATGAAAACTTGTATTCGTGACTGTTTAGAAGAGAAACTCGTGAATGGGTATAATATTTTTCTAAAAAATCAAGAAAAATTCCCAAGACTTTCAAATACTGAGGCAAGTATGAACCAGGATAACAAATCACACACAGACTTCGAAGCAAAGACTGGTCAGGGGGACAAAAACAACCTACAACAGTCTAGGCCTCCCCAACGGAGTCGCCAGTTCTGTTGTACAGGTTTACACACCTAATAACCATAGGTCTGGGGTTACCAACATACTCAATTAAATTGCAGACAATTGACTTCTAGAATGCAGTAAAGGAAACAGGAGGATGAGAAAGACTTACTCGATTAAGGAAGTTCGATCCTTGCTAGTCCTCTTCTGTTCTGCTTCACCTCCAAAGTCTTCAAGGTTGTTCCTCCTTCACCTGTCAAGAGCCAATCTTCCAGATACAAGATGATTCATATATATATAAGCATGTTAGATAAATCATATATAAATGCATAAACATAAACATTTATCGAACCAAGATACATGAAACAAATATGGAAGAAGGATTCTCTTTATTATCAACAATGAAAGAGTTCAGATTACAACCCAATGCCTGAGACAAGGACTCCTCTGCAACCAAAGGATTTTGAGTTCCACTGCTCCAAAGACTTCTGTATCAAATCCACCAGCATAACTTTGCTCTCCAAGTGTATGTCCCAACACCCTCCCCAAGGCCTGTATTTATATGGAGGAAATAAGGCAGTTTCGAAGGTTGAGGAGGTTGAGACAGTTAAGGTGATTAAGGTAACAATGCTTAACTAATCTCAAATCATCCTGTGTTTTTATTTTTAAATGACAAGGGACATATTCGTGGGTATGAAGAAGGACAACCCGTAAATGATCCGCGAGTTGCTATAAGAGAAACCCGTGAATACATCCATCCGCGACTTGCAACAACCGACACTCATGAATGATAAGCGAGTTGCATATATGGAGAGTTGCGAATACAACTTAACATAGCAAAATGGAAAAGTAACCAGCTGGATGGAGGAGAAAGGTATTATATAATAAGCCAATCTATAGTGTTTTGGGAGAACCTCTATCCATAGATGTCCTTTTGTGTGCCAACATGAGGGATATCGGCACTCCGACGGAGAGGTGCCATTCAGGTGTATAACATCCATCCCTTATGGGATCCTTTAGTTGTCCTGTACCTATTCTTATGATCGAGTCTAGTTCCAATGAGGCTTCGTCGTCATTGAGTTTGGTGTCTTTTCGCACTACCCATATGGAAGATCCTTGGATTCTTCCTACACCGAGTCCTTTTTGTGAGCCAATCGAAATGAACATGTCGTTTCCTGCAGCAATGATAGCATATCAAGCTAATCTTGAATGTGTTGCAGAGCCTAGTCCTTCCTCTTCATGGATGGAGGAGGAGGACCCATATGTGCTGCTTGTATGGGTATTTGAGTCTTCTCATGCACATGACTACCTTGATAGTGTTTTTCCATTAGATGAAGCTATTATTGAGGCTATGTCTAGGGTTGAGCCACCTTGGGAAGAGTTGCATCATAGATCTTATTTTCTTCCTGAGCTTGACCATTTGGAGTGTGAATACTTTAGGGAGATTTTTAGTGAGAGAATTGGTATTCCCGTGGTTCCATTAAGCTCTCCTGGTCCGATTGCTGATGGAAACATGGCGAATATATCTCCTACCATTCCTATCAATATCTCTCGCGATCTTGGCAAGATTGAGAATGTCTATATTGGGGAAGATTGTTCCCATGATGAGATTCAAGAGTATACCGAGCTGTTCAAAGAGTTTTGTGACGTATTTTCTTGGTCATACGAGGAAATGCTAGGTATCGGCCCTCGCATTGTTGAACATGAAATTAAAACTTATCCCAATGTTAAGCCTGTTTGACAACGTTTGCATGCGGTGAATCGTAGAAAAGCACCAGCGATTAAGGTTGAGATAGAAAAGCTGTTGAATGCTGGTTTTATCTATCCTGTTCCCTTGACGGAGTGGGTTTCAAACCCCATTCCGATTGATAATAAACAAGGAACGATCCGTATATGCACTGATTTTCGTGACTTGAATCGTGCCTATCCTAAGGATAATTTTCCCACACCATTTATTGATAAAATTTTGGATGAGTTTGCAAGAAGTGAGGTATTCTTTATGGTCATATTTTCTGGATACAATCAGATACAAATCAAACCCAAGGATCAACATAAGACTGCCTTTATTTGTCCTTGGGGTACCTCTGCATATCGGAAGATGCCTTTTGATCTTAAAAACATCAGAGCCACATTTTAGTGGGATATGACCTTGATCTTCCATGATCTCAAATCTATTATTGAAGTATTTTTGGATGACCTGGCTACTCATTCTCATCAGAGGATGAGTCATTCCTACCATTTGAGATTAGTGTTCGAAAGGTTCCACCATTACTTAGTCAGGTTAAATCCTCATAAGTGCATCTTTTGCATGAAGTCTGGTCACTTATTAGGGTTCATTGTCTCCAGGGAGGGTATAAGACTTGAACCTTTGAAGGTTGAGGCAATACTTCAATTGTCTCCCCCGAGAAACATTAGACATCTTCAATGTTTGCAAGGCATGGCAAATTTCTTGCAGAGATTCGTCGTTAACTTTGCCAATTTGACTAAGGGCTTTATATTCTTTTGAAAAAGGACACTACCTTTTTCTGGGATGAGCGAGCCCAGGATTCCTTTGATGCACTTAAGCGAGCGTTAGCATCAGCCCAGGTGATTAGTCCACGTAACTATAGCCACGAATTTTTACTTTATGTGGCTGCATCCATGGAGACGATTGGTATGGTTTTGGTTCAGGAGGATGGGGAGCTCTAGGAGCATGTCATATATTATTTGAGCTGAAAACTTATAGATGCAGAGATCCGTTATTCCCATGTGGAGAAACTTTCCTTAGCTACCATTCATGCGGTTCAAAGATTGAGACAGTATATTCTCCTTCGCCAGACCTTGGTGGTATCCCATGTCAATCCATTTAAGTTCGTCCTCACTAGAAGGATGATCGGGGGAAAGTATAATAAGTGGATTTTTATCTTGCAAGAATTCGATCTGGAGTTTATTTTGGAAAAATAAAAAAAATTGTTGATTTTTGTGGAGCTTATATCCGATTTCCCAAGCGAGGAGAAGGAAGAAGTTTATGAAGATACGTTTTTCGATGAACACATTTTCCTAATCTCAACTTTGGATCCATGGTATGGGGATATTATCATATATTTATAGACATTAAAGGTCCCTACTCGCGTTTCACAGGATGAATGACAATGGTTACATCACGTATCCAAGAATTACCTCATAGTGGATAACACATTATACTGCCGTGGGGTAGATTCCATTTTACGTCATTGTTTAACCCATGAGGAGGCTGAGCTTGTGTTGAATGATTGCCATGGAGGGGCGTGTGGTGGTCATTTATCTGGGCTTTCTACAACCCAAAATATCTTGAGAGAAGGTTATTTCTAGCCGTCAATCTTTAAAGATTGTGTCAATGATGTCAAGAAGTGCCACCCTTGCCAGGTGTTTGCATGCAATATGCGCTCACATCCTCACCTGTTACATCCAATTATCATTTCCAGTCCCTTCACTATGTGGGGGCTTGATTTCATGGATTGCAACCCAACTTCAATTGGGGGGCATCATCATATTATCGTGGCTGTTGACTATTTCACAAAATGGGCTGAGGCTATGCCTATGGTTAAATATTATGGTGAGACAGCTGCACATTTCGTATTCAACCAGATCATTACTCAGTTCGATATTCTGAAAGAGCTTGTCACTGAACATGGTAGGCAATTTCATAATCGGATGATGGAAGAGTTGGCCTCGAAATTAGGGTATAAGCAGGATCATTCCTCTTATTATTACCCTCAAGCGAATGGATAGGTTGAAGCAGTGAACAAATCACTGAAGTCCATTCTCCAATGAACCATTGAACAAATCAAGACCAATAGGTATATTATGTTATATCCTTCTTTGTGGGATTATAGGACCGTGGTTAAGACTTCCACCAATTTTTTTCCATATTAACTTGTACATGGAGTGGAGTCTATATTGCCGGTTGAGTGCGAAATCCCTTCTTTGAAGCTAGCCATAGAGCTCTTACCAGACACTTCCCCATTGGAGGAACATTTGGTCCACTTAGAGCAGCTTGATGAGCAGCGTCGAGATGCCTTGGTGGCTCTAGAAGTGAATAATTTGTTGGGCAGATGGGGCAGACCTGGGTTCTTATGCTTTTATCTTTGCACCAACAAACAGACCCACAGTGTTGGCCCTTTCGGCAACAACTTGCGAATAGGTTACAGTTCATCCAAAATAGCTATGGGATGCTATAGAATCAGGTTTCTGCAGGAAAAAGAGGGATATTGCTATACCTTAGCCTTAACAAAGAATAATTATGCAATACAGAGCTTTGACATTCACTTAAATAGCTTCGCAGTTTAGATAAAAAGACAGTTTCTTGCTTAACCCTTAACTGATAATTCACAGTGAAGTTAATACTTAGAAATTTATCTTACTTTATCATTCATCCACTTATCAAATGCATAAAAACATAACATGAACAAAATAAAAAGAACCACCACAACACAAGATATACGTGGTTCACCCCCAGTGTAGGGGCTACGTCCACAGAACTACGTTTATATTCAAAAATTTACAAAAACAATACAGTTTTGATCTGTGCACTCAGCTACAGATCGTCTCAACAACACTAAATTGCGCACTCAGCTACAAAGGTCATCCACGCACTCAGCTGGGACTTAACCTTAAACCCAAAAATAGACCTTAGCTTCTTCGCATCACATCATCATCATAACACAAAAATTACTTGACTCCTTTACATAAGTGCCTATTTATACAAGTGCACTATTACAATACCATGGGCTTAAAACCCATGGGTACCCAAAAACCAGGGGACATTTACAAAAAGATGGGATTCGACCCAACCCCGAAGCCCCTAAGACTATTTTGGACCGCAACTCTGCTTACAAGCTTCGCACCAAAACCACGGAGTTGCCAAAATTAAAGACCCTCAAGGTACGAGCTCGAACAGGCCCCTAAGACTCACCAGTGTCCCGTCCCAGGACACTCTGTAGCTTTTTGGGTGCAAGAATCTTGCTGGGGAAGATAGTAAACTACTTTTTGAGGCTGCGCATGATGTCTTCGGCTGCTTGCTCTTTCTCCACTATCTCCTGCAATGTTGTTGTAGAGGCATCGTTGGCCTTTTCCTGTGCAAATGCATCATACTCCTTCAAGACTTTGAGCTGGTTGTCCGTAGCAGTGCTCAACTCCAAGGCCTTGTTAATGAGGGGCTGCATAGATCTCACTAACAGTGTTTTGTTTCCTCTACAAGACTCAATTTCTCACTGGAGCTCATTACTATGCTTTACCTTAAGCATCTTCTGCATATGGGGCAATGTCTTAATTTCTGCTTTTACTGCATCCAGCTCTGTCTGTCGCTGCTTGATGGTTTCTTGCAACTTTTCTACTTCTGGGTTTTCCTGCAAGTTTGTCCAGGCCTCGACACTTTCGTCTAGCAGCTTTGATGCACTACTTACAAGATCTGAGATCTTCATTGCTGAGGCCTGAATATCTCTGAGACGCTGTTCCCTGACCTTTGGTGGACTCTCAGGAATGAGGCAAAGCTGAAGCTCTGCAATCTGGGCCTCATGTTCTTCTTTCATCTTCTTTATCTGGCTTCTAGACTATTGTGCATAGTCTTTCAGCTTTACTATTCTTTTCTCCTGTTCTTCTTCAGCCTGCATGTCAAAGTCAGGGAGACTTCGACATGCCTCATCCAACACTCGCGCTAGTGTAGCCTGCTTGTTTTCTATTTCCCTCTTCTTCTGTTCAGCTACTTTCAACTGTGCTTCAAGGCTCTCACTCTGCTTTATGGTATTCTCTAACTGCATGTGTGTGTAGCTGTCTGGAATTCTAAGATCCCAATCATTTCTGTTAACATTGCAAACCTTCGTTAGAGCATGCTCAAGAATCTTGTTAAAGGGTTTGACAGTTCCATTTGCTTAAGGATTGTAGGCAGTACTCTTCTAATGATATACCTGAAATTATTTGGTCAATGCTTCAATAGTCTTATTCAGAAAATGTGATCCTTGATCACTCATAAGAACTCTAGGACACCCAAACCTTGACAAGATCTTATCAAATATGAACTTTGCAGCTATAGCAGTGCTACAGTCCTTGACTGGTTGAGCTTCGGCCCAATGAGTAAGGTAATCAGTTGTTGTAATAATGTATCTTGCTCCAGATTTCTTTGCAGGGGGATTGATTGGTCCAACAAAATCAATAGCCCACTTGTCCAATGCTTGTAAAGTTACCTGTGGAACTAGAGGCATCTCATCCCTCCTGGATGGTTTGCCTGTCCTCTGATAGATATCACAGCTGTGGAAATACTCTCTTGCATGCTTATGAATCGTAGGCCACCATAATCCAGCTATCAGAATCTTCTGTGCCTTAGATTTTCCTACATAATGACCTCCTGCTGCTCCAGAATGTGCCTCAGCAAAAATTAGTGGCTTTTCATGCTCCAGGACACATCTGCACAGTATTTCATCTGGTCCCATCTTATATAGCTGTCCTGCTGTTAAGGTAAAGTCAGCTGCTCTAACCACCAACTGCTTCTTCTATTGTGTTTTCATCTCAGAGGGTGCAAAACCTATAGACAAGTATTGAACAATATCCTGAAAATAGTCATCAACCATCTAGATGGCAAACAACTGGGCATTAGGAAGACCTTCGTCCAAACTAGTGGGCTCTTCTCCTGACTCGAGCCTCGACAAGTGGTTAGGCCCCAGGTTAAGTCTTCCTAGCTTAACTATGATCTCAAAGTCATACTCCTGAAACAAAATCAGCCATCTGCATATCCTTCCACCTAACACAGGCTTGTTAACCAAATAATTCAAAGCAGAATGGTTAGTGAACATCTTAAAATGAGATCCTAACAAATAATGTCGAAATATCTGCAAGGTATAAACCATAGCTAGACCTTCACGTTCTTTCGTAGTATAATTCTTTTCTGCTGTGGACAATTTTCTATGTGCAAAAGCAATAGGGTGATCAATATTACCTTCACCAAACTGAGCCAAGACTATACCTAAATCAATGGAATATGCATCAACATGAACATGAAACTCCTTACTCCAGTCAGGGAATACTAAGATAGGGGCAGTTACCATATTTTCTTTCAAAATATCCAAGCCTTCCTAACATTCAGGTGTCCACTCAAACTAAATATCTTTCTTCAATTTCTTTTCCATAGGGGCTGCAATCCTCTGGAGCAATTCTGATCTGATGGTAACCTGAAAATCCATCAGTGAAAGAATACACTTCTTGACCTCTCACATTGTCTAAAACTTCATCTGTAAAGGGAGTAGGAAAAGGATCATGTAAACAGGCATCATTCAGCTTCCGATTTCTCCTTTGGTCTTCTTTTCTTGGACCACCATAGGGCTGACCCATTCAGACTCTTCGATAGGTTCAATGATTCATGCAGTGAGCATCTTATCTACCTCCATCCTGACTTTTTCTTTATACTTAGGGTTCATCCTATAAGGGCGTTGCTTCACAGGCTTCGCATCAGCTTTCAAAGGTATTTTTATCACTCCTATATCACGAAGGATACCTTTCATTTTTGAGAACTTTGTCGGAAACAAGTCCTGATACTCATGGAGGAGTTCAGTCACTTTGCTCACCATTTCTTCATCCCAATAATCTCCAATGGTAGCGTACTTAGGCATTTCTTCTGATCCAATGTTTACTTTCCTTGTTTTCAAGGGCTGAGTTACTTCAGGTGATTCGACTACTGGTCCATGTACTTCGCAATGTCCTTCTGACTCAGGAATATTAATGTTGTGAGAGTCGTCGTCTTCATCAATGGTGAGGTTATAGCATTCTACTGCATTAGCTTCTTGTTCCTTCCAATCAGGGTGGTACTTGGCTATTTCTTTATCATCAAACACCTTAGTATGGATCAACCTAATAGCTACGTCCAAAACAGGGAAAGCCTCATTAATAGAAAATGTGAGCACAAAACTATCAGCAAGGATAACCCAACTTACAGTACCATGGCGAAGCTCCACCTCCGCATACCAGTTCTTTGCTATAGGTTCCAGAGTGTGTACAAACCTAAGTACCCATTCTTCACAAGGTACATGCTTCCATGCTTCATAACACTGATCCAAATGTTCCTGAGGGCTAGTCTTACCATTAAATCTGGTTCATACCTCCTGAGGTTGATCCATGAATCTCAGGCGAAGAAAAAGTTTGACAAGCTCTCCAACTATGAATATAATTTTTATGACCATTCCACCATCTAGAAGCTGTGGCTCTGAATACTGAATCTAGAGTCTCCATTTTCTATGAATCTGGTACTTGCTCTGAGAATTGTACAATAAAATATTTTGGGTCTGTCAAGCCATCAAAAGTAGGTAAGATTCTTGTCTGTGAGCCAATCCATTTGATAGACTTAGTAATTCTTGCACATCGATGTCCATGTAGCTCATAAATTCAATTCTACCAATTCTCTAGGCCTTCATTTGAATCAGTCATGCAAGAACTGTCACACTACCAATCTATTATACCATCAACAGTAGGGTTAACATAGTCTTCTTCTTTAGCTGTGATGTTGTAAATATGATCCAAAACATCCTGATCTTCATCTTTGACTGGCTCTGTATACCTTTCTCCTTGAGAAGGGTCCAACGGTACTATGATTCTCAAGCCTTTTCCTTCAAAAGTCATTTGTCTATTCTTAAGGTTGATTACTGCATAATTGGCTAGTGCCCATTCAATTCCTAGCAATGCTGGACAGGGGTTCCTATCATCAATTATTTCAATGACTTCAAAATCTGCTAAGGTACTGACTCCATCAATATCCACTGGTACACTAGGGAATCTTCCCAAGGGCACAATATTCTGTTGATTGGCTAATCTCAATTGTATAGGGGACCATTCAAGCTTAGGTTTTCCCATTTGTTCCCATGTCTGCTTAGTTAGGACATTCACTTCTGATCCCAGGTCTAAAATGATACCAGTCATGTCATGATCTCCTATCTGAGCATGCAATCTCATTTCTCTTCCATTATTTCTAACTCTATTAACAGTTTTTCCTCTATCAGAGCTCCGCCGAGGTTCGCAAGACTCAATAACTTTCTGTAACTCGTTCAAAGCATTTTGATTTCTTAATAGCTTCATACAACTCTGTAAAAAGGATGTCAGTGTACTTACTTGATCCAGCGAAGCTTCTTGAAACTGTAACTGCTGTTGATGTTGTTGAGTAGTTGCTACTGATGTTCTTAGATCAGAAAAGTCTTTTTTAGATTCCATAAATGTTCCTTTTTCTCTTCCAAAATCGAAGGTTGGAATTTTCTCTGGGGTCTTACGGACCCAAGCCTCATCAGGTTGTTTCCCCTTATTCTGCACCTACGTCGTAGTTCCACTCCTTGTAACAACATTGAGGGCTGGGACAGGTCTTTCCTCTACAGCAATCATTTGAACATTCTGAGTAGGAGCGCCATTTATTTCTTGTATCTTTGCTATCAACTGTGGGCATTGCTCAATCACATGATCTACTGCTCTGCAATATCGACATGTCGTAGTTGGGTTCTGACATTCTCTAGCTACATGTCCTACCTGATTACAGTTATAGCAAATAATCTAGCCCCATCTTCTTGTAGGCATACCACCACGACCACAACCTCTGAAATTACCTCGACCTGGTGTACCATCACGGTAACCATATCCATCATTGCCTTGTGCATCGGTTTGTACCCTATAAGCATCATAGGTTCACTCTCTCATGAGGTCAAAGCTGCGACATTCATCTTTGTTGTGTCCAACTGACTTACAGAACTTGCAGTATGGATTCTTAGGTACTTGAACATATCTTTGCAGCAGATAGAAATCTTTAGGTCAATGCTGGTCAGTTGTTCTATAGATCTCACAATATAGGACATTAGGGTTAAATGGGTTCAGTGCACCAGTATTCAAATCATTTTTTAATGCAGGACACTGTTCTTTGTCATGAACTTCTGTCTTACATCGTGTACACCAAACCTCTTCTCGAATAGATTTCCCTTTTTTCATGTTGCGAAGATCCAAAGCCATTTCTGCTAACTATGCCTGTATCTGGGCTATTCCAGAATTATCTCCAACAGGAGTTGTTTCAAGTTTCATAGCAATTTCCAACACCTCTTGCTGATCAGCAACCTTCTGTTGCATAAGTGGAGTCCTGATATGAGGCAATAGTGCTGCAATGAACCATTCCTTATGTTTTTATGGTCCAATAGTGAAACTAAATTGATCCAATAGAACCTTGAACCTCTGATCAAATTCCCAAACTGATTCACCTTGCTTCTACTGAATTTCTTTCAGTTTTGTTATACACCGTGACTCCGATTTAGGATTCTTGAATTCTTTGATCATTGCTTTTTTAATATCAGCCAAGATATAGTTCTGAGTACTAGAAAACTTCATAAACCAGGTCAAAGCTTGGTCTCTAAAAGAGGTGACTAGCTGCACTCTTCCTGTATTTTGATCCATAATATTCTTAGCAGTCCAAATAGCTTTGCATAAGAACCAAAACTGCTCTGGATCGTCTGATCCAGTTCCTTTAAAGACTGGGAGCTTGATATCATCATTCACATGGGCCATAGTGAATCGAGGGGGAGGAGGAGGGGGAGGAGGAGAAGGAAGACTAATAATAGGGGGGAGACTAGTAATAGGAGGAAGGGAACTTACTGAGGTAGACTGACCTGCAACAGGACTACTCGGGCTAGGGTTACCTCCAGACTGCGAAGGGTTCTCAGGGATAACAGATCTTCGCTGTGGAGTTATAGGAGGGTTTCCAACAAAAGGGGTTTCTTCAGATTTAGATTCTTCTGGATTTAATGAGGTATAATCGGTATTCTAACCTAGGATATAGGATCCAAGAGTTCTCTTGTATATTTTATCATTACGAAGCAAACCACTTTGCTCATCGAAGTCACTTTCGCTTCCAAACATAGGTTAGTAGCAATAAATCTAGCAATATTCCTTTCTCAGCCAAGAGCATTTTAATTTTCAGACTTAATGAATTCAGGTACATACCCCTTGGTCCTTTGAAAAACTGTCTTTCTGCTTCACTGAAAGAAGTATGTGTGTCGATGGCAAACTCCGTCACAAATGCTTCAAGGGTTTGCGTTGTCTAGAAGACAACAGCTCTTGATACCGCGTTGCTCACACTTTTCAATAGCTTAATTCTTTCTGGGGTCCAATCAGGAGACTAATCTTCTTTGCAGTTTTTTCTTTCTTTCTGTCAATCTAGATAACCACTGGTGCAATTCTATGTGGATACTAGCAAAGAAAATTTCATAAATATCAGTAAAAATGTACCTTTGCAAGAAGTCGTCTAAGCTACGACGAGGGTCCTTATTCTCTTGTTCAACAAATTTCAGATAAGTATCTTCAACCCAGTCATTGATTTCTTTTACTGAGGGCCTCCAAAACATATCCCTCCAGGTACGACGTAGATCCCTCTTGAAGAAGATACTAGTTCAACCAACAACGGAACCAATTTGTTGGGCAGATAGGGCAGACCCGGGTTCTTATGCTTTTATCTTTGCACCAACAAATAGACCCAGAGTGTTGGCCCTTTTGGCAACAACCTGTGAATAGGTTGTAGTCTCACCCGAAACAGCTATGGGATGCCGCAGAATCAGGTTTCTGCAGGCGAAAGAGGGATATTACTATACCTTTAGCCTTAACAAAGAATAATTATGCAATACAGAGCTTCGACATTCACTTAAATAGCTTTGCAGTTTAGATAAAAAGACAGTTTCTTGCTTAACCCTTAACTGGGAATTCACAGCGAAGTTAATACATAGCAATTTATCTTACTTTATCACTCATCCACTTATCAAATGCATAAAAACATAATAGGAACAAAATAAAAAGAACCACCACAACACAAGATATAAATGGTTCACCCCCAGTGTAGGGGCTACGTCCACAGAACTGCATTTACATTTGACAATTTACAAAAACAATACATTTTTGATCTACGCACTTAGCTGCAGATCATCTCAACAACCCTAAACTGTAGACTCAGCTGCAGAGGTTGTCCATGCACTCAGCTGGGACTTAACCTTAAACCCAAAAATAGACCTTAGCTTCTTCGCATCACATCATCATCATAACACAAAACTTACTTGACTCCTTTACATAAGTGCCTATTTATACAAGTGCACTATTACAATACCATGGGCTTAAAAACCATGGGTACCCAAAAACCAGGGGACATTTACAAAAAGAGGGGATTCGACCCAACCCCGAAGCCCCTAAGACTATTTTGGACCGCAACTTTGCTTACAAGCTTCGCACCAAAACCACGGATTTGCCAAAATTAAGGACCCTCAAGGTCCGAGCCCCAACAGGCCCCTAAGAATCACCAGTGTCTTATCCTGGGACACTCTGCGGATTTTCATGTGCAAGAATCTTGTTGGCGAAGATAGTAAACTGCTTGTTGAGGCTGTGCATGATGTTTTCAGCTGCTTGCTCTTTCTCCACTATCTCCTGCAATGTTGCTGCAAAGGCGTCGTTGGCCTTTTCCTGTGCAAATGCATCATACTCCTTCAAGACTCTGAGCTGGTTGTCCGCAACAGTGTTTAACTCCAAGGCCTCATTAATGAGGGGCTGCACAGATCTCACTAATAGTGTTTTGTTTCTTCTGCAAGACTCAATTTCTCGCTGGAGCTTATTACTATGCTTTACCTTAAGCATCTTCTGTATAGGGGGCAATGTCTTAATTTCTGCTTTTACTGCATCTAGCTCTGTCTGTTGCTGCTTGATGGTTTCTTGCAACTTTTCTACTTCTGGGTTTTCCTGCAAATTTGTCCAGGCCTCGACACTTTAGTCTAGTAGCTTTGATGCACTACTTACAAGATCTGAGATCTTTGTTGTTGAGGCCTGAATATCTCTGAGACATTGTTCCCTGACCTCTGGTGGAATCTCAGGAATGAGGCAAAGCTGAAGCTCTGCAATCTGGGCCTCATGTTCTTCTTTCATCTTCTCTATCTGGCTTCTAGACTGTTGTGCATAGTCTTTCATCTTTACTATTCTTTGCTCTAGTTCTACTTCAGCCTGCATATCGAAGTCAGGGAGACTTCGACATGCCTCATCCAACACTTGTGCTAGTGTAGCCTGCTTGTTTTTTGTTTCCCTCTTCTTCTATTTAGCTGCTTTCAACTATGCTTCGAGGCTCTCACTTTGCTTTGTGGTATTCTCTAACTGCATGTGTGTGTAGCTGTTATAGCGGATTTCACCACTCTAGGTGAATCACACTTTGTATGGCCTTCCCTTGTCCCGCTGCAGACTCATTAGACCCTATGGACCACTTTTTGTCCTTTGATGTTTCCTTGATCATCCCCACAAACATATGAAAAATGATATACGCGGCTTTTAAACCTATAAGGGTGTACATACGTTGGTTTGACCCATATAACCACGTACATCGGGATGTGTGCATAATCCAAATCCTTTTGGAGTTTTCCTTGACATGGATCCGACTCATTTGATTCCTGGCCTTCCATATGCCTTGAGATCGCTCGGATTCGACCTTTCATTATCCCTTTGAAAGGTATATAAGGAACCCCTTGGTACATTGAAGGCATAAGAGAGAATTGAGAGCAAAGAAACTATAGTCCATTGTTGCCGAAACTTATTCTTGAGTTTGCATCCCTTTGTCCCTTAGAACACTTTTGTGTTCTTCCCAAGCTTGCCTTTTGCTAGTGAGCTTGCTATTGAGAGATGGAGGATTGAAGTGGTGGAGGCCCAAGTGGGGGATTTAGTTTCTTCGGTTCGCAGACGTGCCATCAGAGGTTGTATCTATCTTTTAATCTCTGATTTATATTAATAGAAATATCTTTCCCTGTCCAATGATGTGTATTTGAATGAATATTTTATCCATGGGATTATGTCAAATGCTTTTACATTATTGATTATATATGCTAGAATACATCTAACACCATGATATATAGTATGTTTGTATTGTTTACTTGTTGTTGAGGAAGTAATATTTCAATTCAAGCTGAAGATTGGAAAGCTCAATGGGGATCTACTTCAACCATCCGGAATAAGGTACAAGGTCTGATCCTTTAGTGTTAGATATTTAATTTCTATTGCATATTGGAAAGGATTGATTTCTGGAGTCAAGCTGTCTGTTGTGGTACCCCAAGCCATAGGAATTTCTCTCCGTAACAGAATTGGCGACTCCGTTGGGGAGTTCCTAGTAGTTGTCCTTTGGGGGTTGATTTCTTGGCATTCAATGTATTTGAATTTATATTTCTTTCTTGTTTCTATGTCGGGTCTGGGGGCATGTATGCCTGGTAGAGTCTGATTGGTGTGAAGTTTGTCTCAGCCTGTCTGTTTGCCTTGGTTTTATGCACCTTTTCTTCCTATACGCGGGTTTTTGACTTACAGTCACGTATACACGCGGGTTTACTGTGAACAGTCACATATACCCTTGATTTTGTCTTTTTGGGGAAGATAATTGGTTTTTGGGTGAATTATGATGTTTGCTAAGCCTCCTTTGGCACTGCCTGAGTCTGTTTAGACCTCTGTTTTTTTTAGCCTAATTTTTTTTTTTAAGGAAAGTTCTTGTCATGGCATTTTCGATTTTTTGTTTGAGATTAGTGCATTAGAGTTATTTTACCTTAGTTCTTTGCTTGAATGCTATTTATGTGTGCTTGCAGAGTCTGGGGGTTGTAGAGTCATTCTTTTTATTTTTGCATCTATTTTATTTTCAAAAAATCCAAAAACATTTGCTTATCATATTGCATTTTGCACTTTGCATTGTACTTGCACTAGAGCTAGATTTGCTTTGGAGTACTAGTTAGGACTTCATATAGGAAAATTTGCATTTATCATTTGAAGAAGAATTGTGCATTTCACGTAGTAGCATACCCTGTTTTCATGGACACAATGCATTTGCATTGATTGTTAGGTGTGCATTTTACTTCTTGTTGCGTCATAACACCACTAGTTGCACGGTCATATCCCTTTTTGAGTAATAAAGCCAACTAGAATCAACGCTAAAGTAAAATGAATAACACTCTTTTCTTTTCTAGGGTGCACCAACAAGCTTAGGTTTTAAGATCTTGGAATAGTTCATTATAAGTCAATTCTCCAAGATCACTAAACAACAATATCTAGGTGTCTGTCCAAGTGAGTGTGTGAAATCCTTGGTATAACCATTGTTATCAGGATCCTCCTCTCAAACGGGAGTTAAGCACGAGGCAGTGTGAGTTGTTATTGATTGGGATGACCCCTAGTCATAACTGAGTAGCACCGGAGATATTTCCAAGCTTGTACTCGTATCTGGGGGCTCTTTCAAGAGTTTCGGGCTTTGCTACCCTGCCCATATGGTCAATCTCGCCTGCGACTGTCTACCTAAGCATTGATTATATTGAGGTGACCTTAGTGGCCTTACCTAGGATATCGAGGGGGTACTTGTAGAGGTTATTTTGCAGGTGTCCCAGCCAGCTTGGGGTTAGACAGCACAGTCGCTTTACGTGTTGAAGCTGAGGGCCACAATAATTGGTTACGTACCTCCGCTTGTTGTGTATGGGAGTCTCAAGCCTCTCCTAGGAGAGACATACCTGCTTCATTCGGGAGCTCACTTATCCAGCGCTTGTTTGCTTGCATTTGGCTTTATATTTTGTTTGTGATTGCTCTGTGTACACTAGTTGGCCTAGGGTTTATGTAAATAGAGAGTCTTTGCTATTTTTTGAGTCGTTGTGGATTTGGGTGCGGTTCCACACCGTTCTCATTGTTTAGCAGGACTTCTGCCTTCTACTTCTCCTCCTCCTTTGGGAGAGGGACCTAGATAGTCTAGGCGGACTATGTCACACATTGATTCACACACCATGGGAGACCATTCAGAAGATATTCTTGAACCACCTCCTCCCATTCGTGTAGACGATGGGGAATTTATTCCTACTTATGATCCTTCACTCGACTTAGCTGAGTTAGGTCCTATGATTTATGAGATAGGAGCCATGCATGATAGACCTACTCACTCCCGGTCTGATTCCCCATTGACGTGTTACCAGTATGGAATGTCGGAAGACACCGAGAATCATTTTGAACTCGCCACTACTAGCTATGGTAGTTATGGTATGGCTGGTTTTCCTATGCATGATTTGACATTTCATGTCAAATTCGACTTTGATCCTAACACTATGCTCGGGGGCACTCTCATTCCTTACCATGTGGAGAGGTTTGGGAGCACTAGTCACATTGCACCTTCCATCCCAATGGTGGAAGCTACATCATATCTCCCTCCTAGGTCTAGGGTTAACGATCCTATTAGGATACTAGACCCAAGATGAGTGACGATAGGCGGTAGTACATACTTGATTACTCAGATTCCTTCATGCTCGGCCCCTAGTTCTTCAAATGTACATCCTCCACCTTATTCACATGGTCCTTTGAGTCGACACATGGATACAAGTCAGGTCTGTATCGTGGTTACTAGACCAATTGTGTCTCAAGTTTACATACCACTCGTTGCTTCGGGAGGTTATGTTCATGCTTTTAGAGGTCAGATTACTACTTTCGCGGCATATATCCCTACTTTTGGAGCATATCTTCCTACCTACGGAGTGTCTCATGGGGCATCGCATGCGATGACCTATGGACCCTATTATGGGATGCAGTATGGACATGGTTCTTCACCTTATGGAGGCGGGTATTCACAACCTGCTTACTCTCCTAATTACATCTTTGTAGCTCCTACTAGTCAAGGTCCACCTCATTATGGTGCTTCCACACCCCCCTATACGAGTCATATGGGAGGAGGGCACTATGGCCAAGGCCACGGTGGTAATCAACCCTATATGAACTAGGGAGTGGTCCATAGACCTCATCATCCTAGGCTCCCTTTCCTTGCAACGCTGAATCTTCCTGACATATCGAGACTTACGAATGATCCTGTGGCTCATGACCCAGCTTGGCCGACTTTCCCTACCAAGCTTCCTTCAGACATACCTAAGTTCGAAGGCAAACCGGGAGAGGATCTGAGCGAACACATTACTACATTTCACCTATGGTGCTCTTTGAATTCATTACATCAGGACTCAGTCCGTTTGAGACTATTTCAATGCGCCCTCACAGGGCCTACTGCAAAATGGTATATAGAGTTACCTAGGGGCGCTTTGACTTTATTTGATGACCTTGCGATGACTTTTCTTAATCACTTCCAGCTACCAGTGTGCTATGATGTTGGTACTAAACTCTTGTCGACATTTTGGCAAGATAAATCCACCCATATTTATGATCATATTCAAGAGTGGTGTAGACGAAAGAGATTAATTAAAGCCTTTATACTACTGGAGTTCCTCCTCGAGTGGTTCCTCAAGTTGTTATTGTCGTATATAGCGAAGGATGATTCCATATCCGGAGTGCAGAATGAGGAACAAGCGATTTTTAGGGTGCAGGAACTGGACTTGATCTATGCTCAGTCCGATTTGTTGTATGAGATTATTCCCAACGCTCCTCATTCCAGTTTCGATCCCAAAGTCAAACCTGGACCACATGCTGATGGCATTGTGGGTTGTGCAAGTGCGAAACTTGCAGATTTAGTTCCAAAAAAAGTTAGTCAGTTGTCACTCAACCAATCTGCTTTGGGACAAGCTATGGCTTCGTCTCAACCCGCCCAACTGGGGAATGTACTTTCTGTGCAATCGTCGGACCAAAAGGGTAACTAGAAGCCCGAACAGAATAGAAAAAAGGGTAAAAATAATAATTGAAAGGGTGGGAATAAGAATGAGAATGCTAACAATAATGACAAGAACGATAGAAATGTAGGGGGGGACAAGCAAGTGAAACGTAAGGTTAAGTTCCCTTGCAAGTTATGTAAGGATGATCACCTCACTTACTTGTGCCCTTGGATTGATGAAGCTTTGAGATTCTTAGCACAACGCCTAGCTCTGCTAACTAACCCTTTACCGCATAACCAGAATATGAACTCGAAGTCCCATGACCACTCTAGTGAGAATGATCCACTAGAGACTAGTGCTCGTGAGTGCATTAACATGGTCCGTGCTGCAAAAGTTGTGACACGTGTGAAAGATTATAGTTCGTCACAACCCAGCCCAGGAAAAGAGCCTGATCCACCAGGGTCCCCTTTGCGTATTGAGAAACCTACGGATAAACCTAAGGTTGCACCTCGCATTCCTAAGGGATTCCTTAAGCATTCAGGGCATAATCCAAATGCCCGAGCCGCCCAGAATTATTCAGTTGTCAAGGATTTGGGCCACACTCATGCGATGTCTGCATTGGAAGTGCTTTAGAGTTGTCCTTCACAAAGGAAGGCGTTGCTTTCTGCCCTTGGTGTGAACAAAGATGATTCGTCCTCGGTCATCAAATTTGAAACCGTAGGACTGCAGCCTCACTTGCCCTACTATGTGTCTCTTTTGGTGCATGTAGAATGTCTTAATATGATCGTCAAGTGTACTGTGATTGACGAGGGTGCTACGGATTTTGTGATGTCTTTGTCCTATTGGAAGGGTCTGGGTTCTCCTGAGTTGTCTAAATCAGTGACTATGTTAACTACGTTTGATGGGAGATCTTTTAGGCCGCATGGTATCCTTCCTTCCCTTAAAGTCCATTTGGGGGGGAAGACCATTGTGATAGAGGTTGAGGTGGTTTATGCGCCCCTTGACTACAATCTCTTGCTGGGTAGGAATTGGATGTATAGTATGCAAGCCGTTGCTTCTTCCTTGTTCTGTGCTATATGCTTTCCACATAATGGGAAGATTGTAATGATTGATCAAATGGCATTCAAGAATCCATCTATTACCACATCTTCGGGAGCTTCAATCTTGATCGTTGACCACTCCCAGCCGGCAACTGGGAGTGTGGGTGTAGGAATGTATCCATCCCTCATGGGAAGATTTAGTTGTCCTGCACCGATCCTCATGATAGGATCTTGTTCCGATGAGGCTTCGACATCTACGACCTCGGTGTCTTTTCGCACGACCCATATGGAAGATCCTTGGATTCTTCCTACACCGAGTACTTCAAGTGAGCTCGTCGAGACGAGCGTGCCATTGCTTGCAGCTATGATAGCTTATCAAGCTAATCTCAAGAATGTTGCAGAGCCTTGTTCTTCCTCTTCGCAGATGGAGGAGGAAGACCCTTATGTGCTGCCGGCATGGGTAGTACAGTCTTCTCATGCCCATGACTACCTTGATATGGTTTTCCCTTCAGATGAAGTGATTATCGAGGCTATGTCAGGAGTTGAGCCATCATGGGAGGAACTTCATCATAGATAGTACTTTCTTTCAGCACTTGACCATTTGGAGCATGAGGATTATCGAGAGATTCTTAGTCAGAGAGTTGGTAGTACTATGGTTCCATTAAGCTCTCCTGGTTCAATGGCTAATGGAAACATGGTGAACATATCTTCCATGATTCCTATCAACATCTCTCATAATCCTGGCACAATTGAGAATGTCTATATTGGGGTGGAATGTTCCCATGCTAAGATTCTGGAATATGCCGAGCTATTCAAGGAATTTTGTGATGTTTTTGCTTGGTCTTACGACGAGATGCCAAGTATTAACCCTTGTATTATCGAGCATGAGATTAATACTTACCCCAATGCTAAGCCTTTTCGACAGCGTTTACGCATCGTGAATCCTAGGAAAGCACTCGCCATTAAGGTAGAGATAGAGAAGCTATTGAAAGCTGGTTTCATCTATTCTGTTCCCTTGACGGAGTGGGTTTCAAACCCCGTTCCGGTGGATAAGATGCAGGGAGTGATCTGTATATGCACTAATTTCAACGATTTGAATCGTGCCTGTCCTAAGGATAACTTCCCCACAACATTTATAGATCTAATTTTGGATGAGTGTGCGAGTAGCTAGGTGTTCTCCTTCATGGACAGCTTTTCCAGGATAATCAGATACAGATTAAACCTGAGGACCAACACAAGACTGCATTTATTTGTCCTTGGGGAACATTTGCATATCGAAAAATGCCTTTTGGCCTTAAAAATTCCGGAGCTACGTTTCAGCAGGCGATGACCTTGATCTTCCACGATCACAAGTCTATTATTGAAGTATTTTTGGATGACCTCACTGCTCATTCTCGTATGAGAATGCATCATCCCTATCACTTGAGATTGGTATTCAAAAGATGCCAGCACTATTTAGTTAGACTAAATCCTCATAAGTGCATCTTTTGCGTGAAGTCAGGTCGTTTGTTAGGATTCATCGTTTCGAAAGAGGGTATAAGAGTCGATCCTTTGAAGGTTGAGGCAATACTTCAGTTGTCTCCCCTGAAGAATATTCGTCATCTTCAGTGTTTGCAAGGCATGGAAAACTTCTTATGAAGATTTGTTGTCAACTTTGCCAATTTGACTAGAGGATTCATGCATCTCTTGAAGGACACTCCCTTTGAATGGGATGGGCGAGCCCAGGAGTCCTTTGATGCACTTAAGTGAACCCTAGCATCGGCCCCGGTGATTAGTCCTCCGGATTAAAGCCGTGATTTTCTATTATATGTGACCACGTCCTTAGAGATGATTGGTATGGTTTTGTTTCAAGAGGTTGAGGAGCTCCAAGAGCATGTCATATATTATCTAAGTTGAAACCTTATTGATGCAGAGATTCGTTATTCTCATGTCGAGAAGCTTGCTTTAGCTACCATACATGCGGTTCAACATTTGAGACATTATATTCTCCTTTGCCAGACCTTGGTTCTGGCCCATGTCAATCTGTTTCAATTCGTCCTCACCAGAAGGATGATTGGGGGAAAGTATAATAAATGGATTGTCATTCTGCAATATTTTGATCTCGAGTTTGTTTCGGCAAAATCGAAGAAATATTTAATCTTTGCAGAGCTTATATCGGATTTTTCGAGCGAGGCTAAGGAGTTGGTTTGTGAAGATATGTTTTTTAATGAACACATATTCTTAATCTCAATGTTAGACCCATGGTATGGGGATATCATAGTATATCTACAAACACTAAAGACCCCTACTCACCTCTCGCGAGATGAACGATGATGATTACGTCACGTCTCTAAGAACTACCACATAGTAGACAATACTTTGTACCGCCGTGAAGTAGATTCCATTTTACGACGTTGTTTAACTCATGATGAGGCTGAGGTAGTGCTTGATGATTGCCATGGAGGGGTGTGTGGTGGTCTTTTATCTGGGCTTTCTACAGCTCAAAATATTTTGAGAGAAGTTTATTTCTGGCCCTCGATCTTTAAGGATTGTATTGATAAGGTCAAGAGGTGCCACCCTTTCCAAGTGTTCGCACGTAATATGCACTCGAAACCTACCCCATTACATCCCATTATCACCGCCGGTCCCTTCACCAAGTGGGGGCTCGATTTTATGGATTGCAACCCAGCTTCTGCTGGGGGGCACCATCATATTATAGTGGCTGTTGATTACTTCATGAAATGGGATGAGTCTATGCCTATAGTAAAATCCGACGGTGAGACAGCCACTCACTTTGTATTCAACCAAATCATTACTCAGTTCGAGATTCCGAAAGAGCTTGTCACTGACCATGGCTCTCACTTTCAGAACCGTATGATGGAAGAGTTGGCATCCAAGTTAGGGTATAAGCAAGAGAATTCATCTTCTTACTACCCCCAAGAAAATGGACAGGTTGAGGCAGTGGATAAATCACTCAAATCCATTCTCCAATGAACCATCGCACAAAGCAAGACGAATTGGCACATTATGTTATATCCTGCTTTGTGGGCATATCGACCGTGGTTAAGACTACCACTAGTTTTTCTTCATATCAGCTTGTACATGGAGTGGAGTCAATATTGTTGGTTGAATGCGATATTCCTTCATTGAAGCTGGCTGTGGAACTCTTACCAGACACTTCACCTTTGGAGGAGCGTTTGGTCCACCTTGAGCAACTTGATGAGCAGCGTCGGGATGCCTTGATGGCTCCAGAGGTTAATAAACATCACGTTAAGGTCCAGTACGATAAGTCTGTCTATCCAAGAGTGTTTAGTGAAGGAGACTTGGTCCTCTTGTGGGATCAATCGAAAGAACCCTTGGGGGAAGGGAAGTTTAATCCTATGTGGCGTGGTCCTTACATGGTCAAGCATGTGTTAGAGAAGGACGCTTATGAGTTAGTGGATTATGAAGGCATAGCTTTGGCGGAGCCTAGAAATGGGCTCTATCTCAAAAAATACTATGCATGATATTTAGCCAAGGATGTTTGTTGTATATTATTGTACAGCTTTACATAGTTAGGTCTTTTTCAACATTTCCTATAGTTTCGACATTTTCTAACCATTTTGGACCGTTTTTGACATAATTTGTGATGTAGAAAACCTTTTTCAGTGCCGTTTTATCCATCGGATTGACCCATTCGTGTCGATCTCAGGTATCATGTCTAAACTGGCATATAGGTTAAGTTCACCACTGTTTCCATTTTGCATGACCTTATGACCATATCACCATGACCTTAGGTACGAACCCACTCTATTATGTCACGAAACCTTCTTTCTGCTTTAGAAGTGGCATGATATGAGTGGTAGAGCTTCACCTTACATGGGTACCCTAGTTAGCACCTTATTTTCATTTGGTTCCCATGCTGACATTTTCTCCTTTAGGGTGTGGGAGTCCATTGTATAGTACTGCCATGACATTTTGCAAGAGCTTCATACTCCTCTTGATCTTATGCTAGCCTATTTCCCTCAAGACTCCCCTATGTCAAGTTGTGAATGCATTATCATGAGGTTTTCCTGCCTTATTGAGCTTTATATCAGCTCCCCTGACATTGAGTTTCAGCCATATAGCCCGAGCTTGTCTCATGTCTAGCCATGCAGAGCCATTTTTTTTATATCCTTCGTAGCTTGATTTCCCTTTTTACCAGGAGGGGATTTTCCCCCAAGTGTCGATATCCTACACATGTATCCTTGCATTGAGCATAGGTATGTTCCACTGCTTGGAACTAGTTTGTTTTCCCTTATGACACTCGTCTCCTCCTATTTTGTAACTATAAAGATAGTTTATTCTTTTTTCAAGCTTTTCAAATAACTGAAAAAGTCCAAAAAAATCAAAAAACCAAAAAGCTGGACAAGGAAAGATGTTATCTTTGGCATCTTTCAAGTCGTGTCTCCTTCGAACAGAGAATTGTATATCACATCCATTGGTTGGGTTATAGTTTGACTTTAGGAGCTGTACTCATTTATCTAAGTTTATCTCCATCGACTGGTTAAGCTTTCAGTCCCTATGGAGCCTCTGTTGATGCCTCCTGTGTCATAGAGATGTCCCAGTTTGTATATCGAGTCTATGTTGCCTTCATTCAGTCACCATACGCCGTTATGCTCTTGTTCGAAGGAAGTTGAAACTTGTGTCGACCATTCCTCAGTTATCTTGACTTTGCATGTCGGCCATTCTCGGTACAGTTACAGGTTCGTGCACCTTATGATCGAGTCCTTCCACATTATACAACTTTGCTGAGTACCTTGTGTTGGATTATGGGGGGTGCCTTAATTCCCTCCTTCCAGTGGATTTCATCCCATCGACTTCAAATCATTTATTCTGGGATTGGAATCTAGAGTCATGTTGAGTGCCTTGAGACTTGTAGTCATTAGTGGCAGGTTCTCTCGCCATCGACAGTTTCTTGGGAATACATCAATGTCCTCTGATCGATGGATCCTCTCAAGTGTTCGACCTCAACACATTTATTCACACTTGTTAGTTTGCACTCTAGTACCTTGATTCCCATTTTCATTATTGGTGGGTGATCTTGCGTCTGTTAACGGTATACATTAATGACCAGTAATCAGACGATGGACTACTATGTTCGACCTCAACACCTCTATTTGCATAGTAGGACATGTACTCATAGCGATTTGTGTAGAAGACTTTCCAGATTGGTGGCATCTCTTATATTCTACCTCCTTGATCGTGCCAGTGTTCATGAGATTTCAGCTCTCATGACTTGATTCCAGTATATGTCAGACATTTCCAGCCACTATGGAGACCTTGATCTATTATATATCTTCAGCCATTTTGGAGATCATGGTCCTTTGTATATCTTCATCATGGAGATTCTGATCTATGTATATTGTACGTGGCAATGACCATATATGTGATATCATGTATTATGCCTATTCATGGCCATTATACTCTTATGTATTCAGGACTGCTATATGTACTTGCAGTTATATGTAGAGTTGTATTATTGTACTAAGCTTATTGGATGGTTGGTCTTCCATTTGGGATCCTTCATCACTCCACTTCTGGGATGGACTTATAATGTATTTCTTCCATCGTATGACCCCTCTGACCTCACACATTAGGGGGCATCTGTTATAGCGGATTTCACCACTCTAGGTGAATCACACTTTGTATGGCCTTCCCCTGTGCCGCTATAGACTCATTAGACCCTATGGACCACTTTTTGTCCTTTGATGTTTCCTTGATCATCCCCACAAACATATGAAAAATGATATACGTAGCTTTTAAACCTATAAGCGTGTACATATGCGGGTTTGACCCATATAACCGCATACATCGGGATGTGTGCATAATCCAAATCCTTTTGGAGTTTTCCTTAACATGGATCTGACTCATTTGACTCCTGGCCTTCCATATGCCTTGAGATCGCTTGGATTCGACCTTTCATTATCCCTTTGAAAACTATATAAGGAACCCCTTGGTACATTGAAGGCATAAGAGAGAATTGAGAGAAAAGAAACTATAGTCCATTGTTGCCAAAACTTATACTTGAGTCTGCATCCCTTTGTCCCTTGGAGCACTTTTGTGTTATTCCCAAGCTTTCCTTTTGCTAGTGAGCTTGCTATTGAGAGATGGAGGATTGAAGTGGTGGAGGCCCAAGTGGGGGGTTCAGTTTCTCCGGTTCGCAGACGTGCCGTCAGAGGTTGTATCTATCTTGTAATCTCTGATTTATATTAATAGAAATATCTTTTCCTGTCCAATGATGTGTATTTGAATGAATATTTTATCCATGGGATTATGTCAAATGCTTTTACATTATTGATTATATATGCTAGAATAGATCTAACACCATGATATATAGTATGCTTGTATTGTTTACTTGTTGTTGAGGAAGTAATATTTCAATTCAAGCTGAAGATTGGAAAGCTCAACGAGGATCTACTTCAACCATCCAGAATAAGGTACGAGGTCTGATCCTTTAGTGTTAGACATTTAATTTCTATTGCATATTGGAAAGGATTGATTTCTGGAGTCAAGCTGTCTGTTGTGGTACCCCAAGCCATAGGAATTTCTCTCCGTAACAGTAGCTGTCTGGAATTCTAAGATCCCAATAATTTCTATTAACATTGCAAACCTTCGTTAGAGCGTGCTCAAGAATCTTGTTAAAGGCTTCGATAGTTCCATTTGCTTGAGGATGGTAGGCAGTACTCTTCTGATGATATACTTGAAATTCTTCGGTCAATGCTTTAATAGTCTTATTCAGAAAATGTGATCCTTGATCACTCATAAGAATTCTAGGACACCCAAACCTCGACAAGATATTATCAAATATGAACTTCGCAGCTGTATCAGCACTGCAGCCTTTGACTGGTTGAGCTTCGGCCCAACGACTACAGTCCTTGACTGGTTGAGCTTTGGCCCAAGGAGTAAGGTAATCAGTTGCTGTAATAATGTATCTTGCTCCAAATTTCTTTGTAGGGGGATTGATTGGTCCAACAAAATCAATAGCCCACTTGTCAAATGCTTGTAAAGTTACCTGTGGAACCAGAGGCATCTCATCCCTCCTGGATGGTTTGCCTGTCCTCTAACAGATATCATAGCTGTGGCAATACTGTCTTGCATCCTTATGAATCGTAGGTCACCACAATCCAGCTATCAGAATCTTCTGTGCTGTATATTTTCCTGCATAATGACCTCTCGCTGCTCCAGAATGTGCCTCAGCAAAAATCAATGGCTTTTCATGCTCCAGGACACATCTGCGTAGTATTTCATCTGGTCCCATCTTATATAGCTATCCTGCTATCAAGGTAAATTCAGCTACTATAAACACCAGCTTCTTCTTCTGCTGTGTTTTCATCTTAGAGGGTGCAAAACCTGTAGACAAGTACTAAACAATATCCTGAAAATAGTCATCAACCATCTGGATGGAAAACAACTAGGCGTTAGGAAGACCTTCGTCCAAAATAGTGGGATTTTCTCCTGACTCGAGCCTCGACAAGTGGTCAGGCCCCAGGTTAAGTCTTCATGTCTTAACTATGATCTCAAAGTCATACTCCTGAAACAAAATCAGCCATCTGCATATCCTTCCACCTAACACAGGCTTGTTAACCAAATACTTCAAAGCAAAATGGTCAGTGAACATCTTAAAATAAGATCCTAACAAATAATGTTGAAATTTTTGCAAGGAATAAACCATAGCTAGACCTTCTCGTTCTGTCGTAGTATAATTCTTTTCTACTGTGGACAATTTTCTACTTGCAAAAGCAATAGGGTGATCAATATTACCTTCACGTGACTGAGCCAATACTATACCTAAAGCAATGGAAGATGCGTTGACATGAACATGAAACTCCTTACTCCAGTGAGGAAATACTAAGATAGGGGTAGTTACCATATTTTTTTTCAAAATATCAAAGCTTTCCTGACATTCAGGCGTCCACTCAAACTTAATATCTTTCTTCAATTTCTTTTCCATAGGGCCTGTAATCTGAGCATATCCTTTAATGAATTTACGGTAATATCCAGTATGACCAAGCATAGTGCGAAGTTGCTTAACAGACTTTGGAGGTGGCAAGTTCACAATAATGATTATCTTCACAAGATCCACCATCAATCCTTGCTTGCATACAATGTGACCTAGCAGAATTCCAAAAGGTGCACAAAAGAGACACTTCTTCAGGTTCAATGAAATCTGATGCTGTCTACACTTGTCCAGCATAAGTCTTAAAATGGCTATATGATCTTTCAATAAACCAAAGATAGTCCAATCATCAAAGTAAACTTCCAAGAACTTATGAATAAATTCCTTAAATGCAGATATGACTACTCTGGAAAATATAGCAGGTGCATTCTTCAATCCAAAGGGCATAATAGTATACTAAAAAGATCCCATTTCTGTAGCGAAGGTTGTTTTAGGTTGATCCTCTGGAGCAATTCTGATCTGATGGTAACCTGAAAATCCATCAGTGAAAGAATACACTTCTTGACCTTTGACATTGTCTAAAACTTCATTTGTAAAGGGAGTAGGAAAAGGATCATGTAAACAGGCATCATTCAGCTTCCTCAGATCAACACAGATTCTGATTTCTCCCTTGGTCTTCTTTTCTTGGACCACCATAGGGCTGACCCATTCGGACTCTTCGACAGGCTCAATTATTCTTGCAGCGAGCATTTTATCTAGCTCCATCTTGACCTTTTCTTTATACTTAGGGTTCAGCCTATAAGGGCGCTGCTTCACAGGCTTTGCATCATCTTTCAAAGGTATTTTTATCACTCCTATATCACCAAGGATACCTTTCATTTCTGAGAACTTCGTCGAAAATAAGTACTGATACTCATGGAGGAGTTCAGTCACTTTTCTCACCATTTCTTTGTCCCAATAATCTCCAATGGTAGCGTACTTAGGCATTTCTTCTGATCCAATGTTTACTTTCCTTGTTTTCAAGGGCTGAGCTACTTCAGGTGATTCAACTACTGGTCCATGTACTTCACAATGTCCTTCTGACTCAGGAATATTAATGTTGCAAGGGTCATCGTCTTCATCAATGGAGAGGTTATAGCATTCTACTACATTAGCTTCTTGTTCCTTCCAATCAGGGTGGTACTCGGCTATTTCTTTATCATCAAACACCTTAGTATGGATCAACCTAATAGCTGCATCCAAAGCAGGGAAAACCTCATTAATAGAAAATCTGAGCACAAAACTATCAGCAAGGCTAACCTAACTTACAGTACCATGGTGAAGCTCCACCTCCGCATACCAGTTCTTTTCTATAGGTTCCAGAGTGTGTACAAACCAATGTACCCATTCTTCACAAGGTACATGCTTCCATGCTTCATAACACTGCTCCAAATGTTCCTGAGGGCTAGTCTGACCATTAAATCTACTTCGTACCTCTTGAGTTTGATCCATGAATCTTAGGTGAAGAAACTTTTGACAAGCTCTCCAACTATGAATATACTTTTTATGATCATTCCACCATCTGGAAGCTATGGCTCTGAATACTGAATCTAGAGTCTCCATTTTTTGTGAATCTGGTACTTGCTCTGAGAATTGTACAATAAAATCTTTTGGGTTTGTCAAGCCATCAAAAGTAGGTAAGATTCTTGTCTGTGAGCCAACCCATCTAATAGACTTAGTAATTCTTGCACATCGATGTCCATGTAGCTCATAAGTCGATTCTGCCAATTCTCTAGGCCTTCGTTTGAATCAGTCATGCAAGAACTATCACACTACCAATCCATTATACCATCAGCAGTAGGGTTAACATAGTCTTCTTCTTTAGCTGTGATGTTGTAAATTTGATCCAAAACATCCTGATCTTCATCTTTGACTGGCTCTGTATACCTTTCTCCTTGAGAAGGGTCCAATGGTACTATGACTGTCAAGCCTTTTCCTTCAAAAGTCAGCTGTCTATTCTTAAGGTTGATTACTGCATAATTGTCTAGTGCCCATTCAATTCCTAGCAATGCTGGATAGGGGTTGCTATCATCAATTATTTCAATGAATTCAAAATTTGCTAAGGTACTAACTCCATTAATATCCACTGGTACACTAGGGAATCTTCCCAAGGGCACAATCTTCTGCTAATTGGCTAATGTCAATTGTATAGGGGACCATTCACGCGTAGGTTTTCCCATTTGTTCCCATGTCTTCTTAGTTAGGACATTCACTTCTGATCTTAGGTCTAAAATGATATCAGTCATGTCATAATCTCCTATCTGAGCATGCAATGTCATTTCTCTTCCAGTCCTTCTATCTCTATTAACAGTTTTTCCTCTATCAGAGCTTCGCTGAGGTTCGCAAGACTCAATAAATTTCTATAACTCATTCAAAGCATTCTGATTTCTTAATAGCTTCATACAATTCTGTAAAAAGGATGTCAATGTACTTACTTGATCTAGTGAAGCTTCTTGAAACTATAACTGCTGTTGATGCTGTTGCGTAGTTGCTACTGATGTTCTCAGATCAACAAAGTTTTTTTTTGCTTCCATAAATGTTCCTTTTTCTCTTCCAACATCGAAGGCTGGAATTTTCTCTGGGATCTTACGGACCCAAGCCTCGTCAGGATATTTCCCCTTATTCTACACCTACGTCGTAGTTCCACTCCTTGTGACAACGTTAAGGGCTGGGACAGGTCTTTTCTCTACAGCAATCATCTGAACATTCTGAGTAGGAACACCATTTTGTTTCTTGTATCTTGGCTATCAACTGTGGGCATTGCTCAATCACATGATCTACTGCTTTGCAATATCGACATGTCATAGTTGGGTTCTGACATTCTCTAGCTACATGTCCTGCCTGATTACAGTTATAGCAAATAATCTGGTCCCATCCTCTTCCAGGCATACCACCACGACCACAACCTCTAAAATTACCACGACTTGGTGTACCACCACAGTAACCATATCCATCATTGCCTTGTGCATCGGTTTGTACCCTATAAGCATCATAGGTTCACTCTCTCATGAGGTCAAAGCTACGAAATTCATCTTCGTTGTGTTCAACTGACTTACAGAACTTGTAGTAGGGATTCTTAGGTACTTGAACATGTCTCTGCAGTAGATAGCAATCTTCAGGTCGATGCTAGCTAGTTGTTCTACAAATCTCACAATATAGGACATTAGGGTTAAATGGGTTCAGTGCACCAGTATTCAAATAATTTATTAATGCAAGACACTGTTCTTTGTCATGACCTTCTGTCTTACGTCGTGTACACCAAACCTCTTCTCGAATAGATTTCCCTTTTTCATGTCGTGAAGCTCCAAAGCCATTTCTGCTAACTGTGCTTGTTTTAGGAGGAGGGGGGTTATGATCGTGGAATGTCACCACGAATCTAGCTAGCCATCGAAACAATTGCACCCATGCTCGTGGCACACCCACCACTTGATGCTGCATGGCCTCAGGAAAGTCCTCGACTTGCGCCATGGGTACCGTATGTGTTAGCTGCACAAAGTTGGTATGAATGCTTTGGAGGGTCCGTTCTGCATCCACACCCATAATGTCATCTCCTCTTTCCCTCTGTCTATGAAGAGGGAAACCATTAGGCCATCGTGGTCCTACATCTGCATACATCTAACAGGATGTCACTATGTGTTGTCACGCAAAAACATGTATTTTGGTTCCATAAATCAAAAAACACAAAAAATTAAATAATTAAAAAAACTTAAAAAGAGGGTTGGGATTCATTACCAATGTCACCATATGCTGATCTTGGTGGTAGAGGCATGTTGGGATCTCCCCAAAAATCTATCCCCACATAGGGGTAATCATCGATGGCAACTATTTTCCACCACGACCATGGAAAGAAATCAGCTGGGTAGGGGTTGGACACCCTACCTCCACCTAGTCTGTGCATCACATTTTCCCAACGTCGTTGGGCCGGATCTCGAACCCCGTGAAGAGGAACGTCAACTCTAGGGATGAGTCCCAGAACACGCTCAAAGAAGAATGTGCTCAGTATACTACTAAAACTGAAGTTTTGTACCCTACCCATCTTGCATTCACTGAGTTGTTGCTTTATGTTGCTCAACAACGCAGTACTCCAATTGTAAACTATGGGTCTCATGCACTCCACTACATAGAACATCAAGGGCCGTGAGGCCTGGTGGAGTGAGGCTAGCCTTGCTATGCTGCCGAGTGTCAGTAGTATGGCCTTTAGGCCCAGCACCTATATGGAGTTAGTTGGGATCTGACTCCTGACCTTCTCCATGTCTGGATAATAGTACACTTCAATATAATCATCTATGGTGAGGCCACCTTCGAGCCCGCGAGAACGTAGGTTCACCACTTTCCCCCATTGGGACAATCCTGTAATGAAGTATATGTCCTCCACCTCTATAGTGAGGGACATCCCATCGATCTGGAAAGACTCTGAGTCAGGATCCTAGTAGTCTACTAGCATCTGCAACAGTCTTGGTTTGCCCCTTAAGCCACCAAGACACCAAAACTTGTAGAGCCTGCATGCATGAAGAGCTTGTTTAGCCATTAGATCTCCCCGTACTGCTTCTTCTACATTCCTGTGCTCTCATTCCCTCCATTCTAGAACCATCCTGCATATTGAATTTAATTTTGGGTCATTAAATGTCATAGAAAAACTTAAACGTGGCCGCATACGCGACTATTTGATAAACAGTTGTGTATGTACGCGACTTTGAGCCATTTTTCCGCGTTTAGCCAGCCCTATAAGCGAAAAAATCGTTGATTTCCATGTGGGTTGAGGCACATATTTTAGATTGGCCTAGAAACCAATTTTGACCATCGAAATTTGAAAAATTTACATGCAAATGAAAGAGCAGGGCATGGGAAGTTACCTGGAAAAAACGGTGTCGAATTTTGCCGGCTGAAACTCCCAAAATTCACGTTTGAAGTTATGAGCTCAATTGGGTAAAAATTTCAAATGTTATATAATGTTTTGAATTTTTTACTATTTATAGAAAATTTTCAAATTTTTGAAAATTTTTACCCCCTTTCTATAGTTTTGGACCGTTTCTGACCCTTTTGGACCGTTTTGGACTAATATGATGATATAGGAGACCGTTTTGAGCGTCATTTTGACCATTGTTTTGACCCGTTCGTGCCGATTTCAGGTATGATGTTTAAACTGACATATAGGTTAGATTTCACCTTCGTTTGCATTTTGCATGACCTTATGACCATTTCATTATAACCATAGGTACAAACCCATTCTATCCTGTCACGGAACCTTGTTGCTGTTTTAGAAGTGACATGATGTGAATGGTAGAGCTTGACCGTACATGGGTACCCTAGTTAGCTCCTTGTTTGAATTTGGTGCCCATGCCGACAATTTGTCCTTTAGGGTGTGGGATTCCATTGTATAGTATTGCCATGACATTTGGCAAGAGCCTCATACTCCTCTTGATATTTTTGCTAGCTTGTTTCCCCAGGACTCCCTTATGTCAAGTTGTAATTGCATTATCATGAGATTTTCCTGCCTCATTGAGCCTTATGTTGGCTTCCCTGACTTTGAGTATCAACCATATAGCCCAAGCTTGTCTCATGTCTAGCCACACAGAGCCATTTTATATATCCTTTGCAGCTTTATTCCCTATTTTTACCGGGAGGGGACTTTCCCCCGAGTGTCACTATCCTACACATGTTTCCTTGCATTGAGCATAAGTATGTTCCGCTGCTTGGAACTAGTTTGTTTTCCCATTTGACACTTGTCTCCTCCCGGTCTGTAACTTTAAAGCAATTTTATTCTTTTTCAAGCTTTTCAAATATTTGAAAAAGTCCAAAAAAATTAAAAAACCAAAAAGTCGGACAAGAAGAGATGTTATCTTTGGCAGCAGTCGAGTCGTTTCGCCTTCGAACATAGCACTGTATATCACATCCATTTGTTGGGTTAATAGTTTGACTTTAGGAGCTGTACTTGTTTATCTGAGTTTATCTCCACCGATTGGTTAAGCTTCTAGTCCCTATGGAGCCTCTTTCGATGCCTCCTATGTCACAGAGATGTCCTAGTTTTGTATATCGAGTCTATGCTGCCTACATTTAGTCACCATTCGCCTTTATGCTCTTGTTCGAAGGAAGTTGAAACCTGAGTCACCCATTCCTCAGTTATCTTGGCTTTGCATGTCAGCCATTCTCAGTATAGTTACTGGTTCGTGCACCTTATGATCAAGTCCTTCCACATTATACAGCTTTGCTGAGTACCTTCGGTTGGATGATGGGGGATGCCTTAATTCCCTCCTTCCAGCGGATTTCATCCCATCAACTTCAGATCATTTATTCTGGGATAGGGATCTAGAGTTAGTTTTGAGTGCCTTGAGACTTGCTGTCATTAGTGGCAGGTTCTCTTGCCATAGACATTTTTTTGGGAATACATCAATGTCCCCTGATCGATGGATTCTCTCAAGTGTTATACCTCAACACATTTATTCACACTTGTTAGTTTGCACTCTAGTACCTTGATTCCCATTTTCATTATCGGTGGGTGGTCTTGCGTCTGTTAACGGTATACATCAATGACCAGTAATCAGATGATGGACTACTATGTTCGACCTCGACACCTCTATTCACATAGTAGGACATGTACTCGTGGCGATTTGTGTAGAAGACCTTCCAGATTGGTGGCATCTCTTATATGCTACCCCCTTGATCGTGCTAGTGTTCATGAGATTTCAGCTCTCATGACTTGATTCCAGTATATGTCAGACATTTCCAACCATTATGGAGATCTTGATCCATTATATATCTTCAGCCTTCATGGAGATCATGATCCTTTGTATGTCTTCATCATGGATATTTTGATCTATTTATATTGTACACAACGATGACCACACATGTCATATTGTATCATTCCTATTCATGGCCATTGTACTCTTATGTATCCGAAACTGTGTATCTACTTGCAGTTATATGCAGAGCTTTATCATTGTATTGTACTGATTGGATGGATGGTTCTTCCACTGGGTTCTTCATCACTCCACTTCTGGGATGGACTTATAATGTATTTCAGCCATCATATGACCCCTTTGACCTCACACATTAGGGGGCATCTGTTACAGCTGATTTTACCACACATGGTGGATCACACCTTTATGGCCTCCCCTGTCCCTCTGTAGACTCTTTAGACCCCATGGACCATTTTTGTACCTTTTATGTTTCCAATATCATCCCTAAAAACATGCAAAAATTGCCATACCCTACTTTTAATCCCTTTCTCGTGTATATACACGGATTTGACCCTTAAACCTGCGTACATCGGGATGTGTGCAGAAGGCCAAATTCTTTTGGAGTTTTCCTTGATGTGGATCTGACTCACTTGTCTCCTGGCCTTCCATATGCCTTGAGATAGATCGGATTTGACCTTTCATTACCCCATTGAAGAGCTATATAAGGAACCCTTTGGATACATTGAAGCGAGAGGAATCCAAGAGCAAGAAAACTATAGTCCATTGTTGCCAGAGCTTATACTTGAGTCTACATCCCTTTGTCCCTTGGAGCACTTTTGTATTCTTAAAATGCTTTCCTTTTGGTTGTGATCTTGCTATCGAGAGATGGAGGATTAAAGTGGTGGAGGACCAAGTGGGGGACTTAGTGGTGGAGGACCAAGTGGGGGACTTAGTTTTTCTTATTCGCAGATGTGCCGACAAAGGTTGTCACTATTGTAATCTCTGTTTTATATTAATAGAAATATCTTTTCCTGTCCAATAATATGTGTTTAAATGAGTATTTGATCCATGGATGCTTTTAAATGCTTATATGTTATTGATTATATATGCTAGAGTAGGTCTAACACAATTATATATAGCATGCTTGTCTTATTTGTTGAATGTTGAGGAAGCAATTTATCAATACAAGCTGGAGTTGGAAAGCTCAACGGGAATCTACATAAACCATCCAGAATAAGGTACAAATTGAGATACTTTAGTGTTAAATATTTGGTTTCTCTTGCATATAGGAAAGGATTGATTTCTGGAGTCAAGCTATCTGTTGTGGTACCCCAAGACATAGGAATTTCTCTCCGTAACACTTCCCAATGAACCTTGCACCTTGTAACAGCCACAGAGTAATTTGAATTTTTCCAGCATAAATGTCAGATCTCAAGGATTCTCCTATGCCAAGGAGTCGTATAAGCGCTAAGCAAAATGACCCCATCCCGTTGGAATCCTGCATACCAACTTATGTTTAAATTGCAGTTTCATGTATTTAATTTGCAATTTCGGTGATCTGGGTAGTTTTAAAATTGAGGATTTAGTATAGGATAGGATTAATAATTGTTGAAATTGTGAAATTGGGAAAATAGCAATTTCCAAGAAGAATATTGACTGGTTTTTATCACATATTCATTGGAAAAGTGGGGCATTTTAGTTGTCTTTTATCCTACTCAGTATGCAAACATATATAATATTATTCTCTAAAGGTCGTGTTCAGTACTCTGCGAAAATACCTTATTGTGTGAAGGTAAATCCCTGTAGCTAGAATATTTCATTATAATAATACTCATATCATTTATTTATTATTTATTGTGTAATTTATATTTTTACCATAGTTTTATAGGATATTATTAATATGTAAATATATGAAACTTTATTCAACTGCTGACCGAGTTCATGAAATTTGGGGATCCCGATATCTGCTAATGATATTTGGGTGATTTTATCACTACAGAGACTGTAGTTTTCGGAGTTGTTCAAGACACTATGTTGAATCCTTCGACATGAGTTTAGCACGCCTAGGATGATATGGTGACTCCTTTGATAGGGATTTACCACGTCCAGGACTCTTGGCTCCCATTGAACGAATGATGGGTTTTGTGGATCACTCAATGGCTTCTATGTGACATTCCTCTCTGAAAACCTACATTTTAGTTTTTCTCTACTTTCACAAGGCCATCAGATGCGAGCTCACCACACTTCACAATGATGCGTTGGCTATTGAGAAGAAGAGTGACAGTGATATTTTAACCCTATTCGATTGGTGCCACTTCCAGGATCCATTTACAAGCACCACATCAATGTTGATATGATGCATACAAAAGATTTGAACAGAATATAAGGTCTTGTTTTGATAAATTGAGATTGCATAAATTTTTGAACTAATATACTAAAAAAGAACAAGATGAAGATTTTATATGGTTGAAAAGATATTAAGGGCTTTCCCTGTTTGTGTTGGTCTTCTTATTGAGGAAAAGATTTGCTCCAATTATTATTTAAGGTTCAAGAAACGAAAGCATGTATGACCTGTTAGATAATAAAGATGTTTTTTTTAGTAAAATGAATTTTTTAACTATCAATAGAAAACCATATATAGATTTAAGGAATTTGACACCAAAAAAAATAGATTGGATGCTTAATCAACCTCCACAAGATGTGTCTATTGTGTGGATCCCATAATCAATAGTTAAAAATTCCCTACATCATATTTATAAAATTGTCTCTCGAACTAAGATGCCATACATAAAATACTAGCAATATTAATACAACTAAGTCTAGAAAACTAACACACATACAGAAGAAAAACCCAGAAAACAAGAAGCATCAACTGGCCAGCAGTAGGAATCATTCTTGTGTTGGGAGAGTCATCATGATTCTTGGGGGGTGGGGCATAGCCATCAATAGAAGGTTTAAGCTCTGTTACAATGGGATCCCATCCATCATTTCATTGTTAAGGCTTGGGGGCCTTATTGGCTTAAAAAATATTGAGAACTAGTTGGGGGAGCTTGTCATTGTGATGTTGGGGAAGGGGAGGCTAAATATGACACCATTATATGCTCTTCCTTCTCTCTTGAACAACCCAGCTAGCCCAAAGGCGCTGCTTTCTTCTAAGCACTGATATTTCCTAGGGTGAGGTGAGGGGGAAAGAGAGTGATTAGTGGTTCCTTGCTATGCAAGACCGCCACTTCCATTTCAACCTACTGGAATTGGATATTATTATGCAAGTGAATATTTATACAGATCAGGAAATCAACATACCAAGAAAAAATTTGTTCAGTTTGTTCCTTGCTAAAATGTGCTTTGTTTTATTTTCTTCCAAATCAAGTAGATGACTTCTATCCTAAGAATCTATTACAATTCATTGAATTCAATGGCCCAAAGGAGTTTGTCACTTTGCAGGGCAATTTCTAGTATATATCTGAGTAACTTGATGGAGTTTAGACACCCATCCCCAAGTAGATGTAGTAAAGGGACAAAACTAAAATAGATGTTTCAGACTTCCCATTATTCCACACAAAGAATAGTTGGGCTATGATATGCCTTCTTGGACAAGTATCTGGCCCATACCACACCCCCAAGAATCATGGGACTAGAAAAAAAAGACATTCTTAGACTCTACGAGATTCTTCCACATGGTATCAAGTTGGAAGAGCCAAATGTTATGCTAAGGCTTAAACCTCCTCAACTTCTTTAGTTGACCATTTTGGATGCGTTTCAACATAGCCACTTATATCTATCAATGCACTTTGTTTTTTGAAGGCCTTGGCTATGTTTCATTTCTAGTATTTCCATGAAGCAGCCAATGCTTGAAGGTCTTGGAAGGAATAATCTATTTGATGCACTCAATAAGCTTTCCTAGGTTTGATAGATAAACTTTGGCATTATATTGGACTAGGGTACCTTGTCCAGAGTTTGTTTGTAAGAAATATCCTTAATCATGTGAATTCCCCTCTGGAAGAAGTGAATGGTCGAGAACCAAGAATTTTTAGTGAAAACTTTACGATTTGAAGCAACAGAAGGGACATTTAGATATAATAATAATTAAGACAAAATCATGATCTAAGGGCTTCCCCTTTCTGTCTTGATTGAGAGTTGTAAGGTTACCAATCCTTGCATATGATTTGGGCCATGAAATTTCCCTTAATTTTGACTTGGATTATAGTGATAATAAGAGTTTGAAGGTTTAGGCCCTTTTGGAATTTTTTACCAAGAGGGGCCCTTCAACCCAGGACAAGATACAATTTCCAAGAAAAACATTCAAGCCCCCTTTTTTTCAATCTCCCCAATGACCCATTTGCAATAGATGGATTGGCCTTCAGAGTGCATTTTAATAATGTCCCCACATCCCTTCCACAAATTGCACAAGTACCAGTTCACTCTTTTAAATCCTTTGCCTTAATATATATTGACCCACATAAACTTTGTGAAGGGATTTCTCAAGCCTTTGATAAGCACTCAACGAAGAGCACCCAACATGATGAATAATAAACATCAATAGAAGCCAAGATGTTTATGCAGTTTTGAAGTTTGCAATTAACATCATGGGATTGCTATCCAATTAAAATTTTTCTCCTCTACTCATTGCATGACATATCCTAGAGTTCCTTAGTGCAAGATTTAAAAAAAAAAGTGGATTCCAAACAACTTAAATATTTGATCATGAAATATTCATGACAATATTCAACCAACCAATGAAAGGGGAAGATCCTTTTGAATCTACCCGTGTGTATATTGAGAATGAATTTGTGGGAAGATATTGGATTATGTTTCACTTAACCATGGTGATGTTTTCGTCTCAATTTCAACCTATTCCCCAATGTGGCCTGTTGCCTCAACTTCATAATCATTGTGGCTGCTATTGCTATCTGTGGATTGATTGATGTTGTAGGGTTTGTTTTAAATGTACATATTTTTAATTTTTTTTGCAACCTACATTAAGGGTTTCTATTTAATATTTATTCATTGGTTCTTGTCCCAATCCTAATGCCATATTATATAACCATGTATGTATGCATAAGTATTGAACTAGAATGTGTTTCCTTGACACATAGAATGTTCATCTGTGGAAGGAAGGAAATCGAGGTGGACAATATGGGGTATTTTTGGTAGTGGGAACAAGAAGAACCAAAATGAGATCTTGTATCCCTGGTGTCGCATCAAGAATATTACATCCCAGGTATATCGTGCTTCTCTAGGTCAAATATTAAAAAATCCATGAGAATATGTTGGAGGGAAAATTTGAATACCATCTCTTTAAAAGAAGATGAAAACCATATTCCTTCCAATGTTATCCTTAATTCTTGATGCACATATTGTGGATCAATAACCTTGGCTTCAAACTACACTTTACTTTAATAAAAAGGTGCTCAAGATGTATTTTAGATGGAGAACTCTATTTCCCGGTCAACTTTCACTATCTCTGGTTCAACTTTCCAACCCATAGACACGTTTCTTGTGACTCTTAACTCATTCTCCTCTATTCTTGGCTAACAAAACCGGCCCAATTTGTTTTTGAATTTTCCAAGTTGATGCTTTGCTAGAGGCTTAAGGATGGAAACGATAAACATGAAACAAAAAAGAAAAATCTAGAGGAGAAATGCAAAAACAAAGGTGATTTGGACCTACTTCCCAATTGCTAGACAATAGATCCCAATCCTTTGTCAATATAATACTCAAGAAGGTAATGTGGCAACCATAAATGAAAATGTAAAAATAAAGACACAGAATGACCTAATAAATAGTTAAAACCCAACAGATATTTTGTAATATGAAAGAGTGTAATTTTCTATGTATAATAGATGTTTTCTCCTTGCTAAATATGTTAAGTGTCATAAGATGATCATAAGTTATCCATTTTTATTTTATAAAGAAAAAACCATGGTCAATAAGGAGAAAGGAAAAGACATACACCTAATGTTCTTACTTGTCATTTTTTGTTACCTGTGTTATTTTTCCACATCATGTATGCCCACATATAACTGTCACAGATGAGTTCTTAACTAAATCCACAACATGCTCCTTCTTCTTAAAGGCAGGTAACCTTTTTTTAGTGGCATGCATTTCTGAATGTGTTGGAGAACTTTGAATGTAGTCCATGTCCTTCTTTATCTGCAAACTAATGTTGTGGTAATATTCTTGAGAACTGTGAATGCTCTTTGACACACTGATATTTTCAACATGTCTTGATAATTTCCCATCTATTGAGTGCTTAGAAATTCCCAAGCAATATCGACAGTAGGGATTCTCCCTGGTAAGTGATCCCAACTAGACCGTCCACCATTTGGTGTGGGTAATTCGTCCAGTTAATGGTCCAGCTACCATAGATTGTTTTGTTTAAGTTCTTACAGGTTGCGGCTTGGTTGACCATTTATGTGATTTTTTAATTAAAGGATGGAATGCAAGTTCCTAATTAAATGCATATAATTGATAGACATAAACCACACTAGAGTTACGTAGGTTCTTACCTCTCGTCTTACCTCTCCTGCCTTATCAATTATCTATTTATTCCTAAACTAAGCTAGCTATCCTATCCTATCCTATCCCTGTAGGTAGAAAATTCAAACTAAGATTAATATACTGGAAATGTTTATACAAGTCTAATAGATAGTTGTTCCAACACAATATTCACATTTACAGCAGAAAGAATACCAAAAATAACTCTGATATAATAAAAAAAATTATTACTCATTTCACACATAGAAATTTTCAAATAAAATAAAATCATTCATCACCAATGAAGTAATTCAAGAAAGTTAGAATGATCTCACAGTATATGTTACAAATGCAAGAAGTAGTTCCACATTAAACATTCCACACATTCTAGGAAAAATCTCTGTGCAGGATTTTCCCAGCAAATAGATCCTTCTTAGTAGTAGAAAAATAGTTCTCTTACAAAATGGTCGAGCTTCTATTATGGTAACAAAAAGTACCCCTTCTTTATTTTCCTCCTCTATTTATATTACAACAATATTTTTTTCTCTAGTGACTCCGCGTTCACCCTAACCCTAGGAATTCCTAAAATTTGTCATTTTGTGCTTACATAGGAAAATACAAAAATATTTTCAAAACAAGAAATTAGGTGGGCCCTGCCATATTGGAAATATATCTTTCCCATGCATTACCTTCTTTAGCTATGGCCTTATATTTGATAGGATCCAATTCTTGCAAAGTCACTTCATGAATTGACAATTGTGTCTCTATACGCGCCACCCCCTCTGACGTAGCCTTGAAAATGTCTTCCAGGGAATACACATTGATAGAATCTTGTCCCACAAAGTGATGAATGTATTCTTCTGTGAAAGCATCTATTTTTCTAATATTCTCTATATCTTCCCACAACCCATCCTGCAACTATGCTATGCATTGGTCCTTTTCTGGAAGCTCAGTTATCTTCAGAACTAAAGGGATGTGACACTTCTCATGGATCTGATGGATTTTCTTGTAAAAGTCATGGCACTTTTCTATGGTCTTAGGAATTTCATTATTTATCCTCCTAGAATATTTTTTGCAAAATTTTGGAAGTTCCATCTCTGACTTTAGGTCCTTTGTTGTCTTCTGGGACAGATGGTCAGATAATTTTGAATTAGTTTCCCTCCAGGCCATATGGATTTTAACCTTTTCTGCAATAGCCAACAACCCTTTCCTCAATGCCAATGAATCCACAGCTATCACCTTCATTCTTACCATCATTAGCCTCATATTGTAGATTTCATCTATGAGGATTATGTAAGAATGATATATTTGTTCATGAATCTTGCAGTCTCGATCACAAAATAGAGTTATATCTTTCTTTCTCTTGTCTGCCAAATCTAGTTTCTATACCAAATATTCCTTCTTCCTAACCAACTCCTCCACCTGAGCTCTCAATTATTCAACCTATTTCTTTATGGCAGTCTCTATTGACTCTAACTAAGATATTCGAGCATTGAAGTCACTCCTTTTCCCTTCCATGATCATTAATTTCATAGTTAATGCATCCTTTTCTGTTTCCAAATTTTGGTATTCATTCAGTAACCTCTCCTTCTCAAAGATAATGGCGTCATGTTTCCTTTTTAATTATATCCCTTCTCCTCACATTTTCACCAAATTTTCTTTCAATTTGAGCATCTTCTCTTTATTTCACTCCATGCCATTCATTAATATGTCAACATTATCAGCACTGGATTGGGCAGCTACTATGTTTACCGAGGCTGTGAATTTTGGGTCTTTATTGGTACCTTCCATAATTGTGTCCTCTGTGATGGTGACCACATCAATCTGAGTGCCCATTTTTAATCTTTTCTCAAACCTTCTCATGATAGTATTTCTATTCTTATAAAAAATGATGGTGTCTAAGTGAGCCACAGTATGCCGCTTTGACAGGGTGAACGGGGTGAGCCCGAGTTCCTCAAAAGGGATGTGCCCACCGGTAAGTGTCTCACTTGTTGTGCCAGGAGGGTTCATGTCCATGTTCTGTGGGATAATGGGACCATTTTGGATTGTCTCTTTGTCCACATATTTCTTGAACTTATCTTCTTCTCCTTTCCTCTTAAGTTCTTCTTCTACTTCCCTTTTTGTTGTTTCCTTTCTCTTGTGTTCTTCCTTAGCTTCCCTTTGTGCTCTCTTATGCTTGCTTCTTTTCAGATTCTTCTTTCAGCCTTTTCTCTGCTTCTTCTATTTCCAACTTTAGAACATCTCCCTTTTTTTTTTGAATCCTTGCCTCCATTGTAGCACTGACAGTCTTGCTAACGCCGGCACCAATCTTTCAATCAAAGCGTTTATTTAGTTCAGTCATATTGTTCGCTCTTATGAACACTTCTTCATCCTTGTTGAAGAAGTATGCGTATTCAAAATGTATCTTAACCGTTGTGCAATGTTCAACAGCCTTCTTCCTACTATCATTCCTCACAAAAATATTCTCCCCAAAATGGAACACTTCTAGATCCTTCACAAAATATTCATCCCTTTTCACTCTTAAAAATCCATAGGATTCGATACAAAAGGGAAACAGAGGAAATGAGGTTTTTTTATGATCATGCAAGTAGCTTCCAATCCCATTTATGAATACTAGCCTCACAGCTTCCTTGTGAACTACAAATTCCGTTGCGTATCTAGGTAAAAGGGATGGAGATAGGGAGCATCCATACATTCTAATGTACGTGCCCTCCTATGAAAATTAGTAGTCCCCATATTCACTTATGAATTCCATTGCATTTTTAGACAAGCGGTTTGGTTCTTCATGGAAAATTATCTGGTAGAGAGACATGAGGAGCTCTTCACATATGAGCTTATACTAACTTGCATATTGATGGGCCTACAGGATCTGATCAGCCACGTATATTGGATATTCAACTCTATTACAGATGCACCCCAACTTAGGGAATGAGTTTCTAGAAAATATGTGATCTATGAGGTATGAAGACATATACAATTCTGCCTTATTTTGGGTTAAACCTCCTTGTGTAGCTATGATTGATGATGATAGGCTATCCGAGATGATGTCTTCCCAATTAAAAATTGTTCCCTGAAAGGATATGTAGTAAATTAGAGGTACTGAATTTAACTTGAAGATAGTCCCATCTACCTTCCAAACAGTCTGCTCAGCAATAAAGCTATAATTCTCAAAGGGGTCCTTAAGATTTGACATTCATATTATTCGCTTGCTTTATGTCTCAACTTCTTTCCTGATACTACCATTTTCTTAGCATACTCCAAGGGGTCTATGTTTATACCTGTAATCCAATATTCAGTCAACATGACCTAGGATAGTAGTAACTTGTATGCTACTGCTATATGAGTTAGATGGCATGAGGAAAACGCCTCCCCTTTGATGTCAAAATGATTCTTGATGTGGGATCAACTTGTGGTAGAATCGACCTGATGACCTCTGAGCAGGGAACGAGTTATGGGCGTGTAGTTGCTTTCAATTTTTTTATTTTCTCCTTATTTCAACAATGTGCAGATGTGTGGGACATAATATTAAACTGAGAAAGGTTAAAAAAAAACACTTCAGCATATTCTTCCCAACATATTATTAATAAAAACACAATGATTATCGGTGGTACTTGTGGTTTGTGATAATGATTAAGCTGATAATTCAATGATGTTGCTTAAGGGATTAGAATTTAGTTTTATGGGATAAAGTGTGAATTGTGGTGTGATTAATCTATGGTGGAGACTACAAACCATAGATAGATCCAACAAATCCATTATCGATGAATCAGCTGCCAAGAATACTACAGTGGGGTATGAGGACCTTGAGATACACACAAGACGCCTCTTTTGCAAACAAAGCAATGAGTAACCTAAAAAAACCACATGACTACCGTACTCTATCTTCCCAAGAAAACACCAGTGGTGCAAAAGTCTTTGGTTATCTAGGTAGGTTCTTATGTTGGCCTTATGAAAGCAACGAAATCACTATGCACAACCACAGTGCAAAAAACTATTACCTGTGGTCAAACCAATGAAGAGATCATAGGTAACTTGGGATGAGAATGAGGTGGGGAAAAATGGCAAGAGAAGAAAACCTTTAATGCGCTAAAATTCAACAATTCTAAACCCAATGACTACTCTACCAGGTGATACAACAAGGAAGTTTCAAAACCCAATACAACCAAAACAATAAAAACAATGCCCAGAAAAAGAGAAAAAACAAATAAATTTAAAAGTCATATGGGAACAGGGTGACCTACATGTCAATTGCAGAGAGGTTGTGAAAGCTAGCTAAGCACAATAGGGTCGCATAGTTGTATTCTAACGACTAGTGGAGGTGAAAACGACATTTTCACACACTACTACATATGGCTCAAGTTTCCCACAAATGTTTTCCATGAAAAAGTTAAAAACGTTGTTTTCGTGGAAAAATAGTTTAAAATTTTGAAAAAAAATTGAAAATGCCCTCGACATTCATTGCTATAGTGAGGATCTTGAACTTTCGTTGCTATTCCAATGACATTTCGTTGCTATTGCGATGAAAGTTCAAGAACATTGCTATAGAGACGAAAGGTCAAGAATGTCGCTATAGCGACGTAAGTATCAATGTTAAGGGTTGCAATCATTGTTATGGGTTAAGGATTAAAGATATATGTTAATAATTAAGGATTAAAGTTATATGTTATAGGTGTCAGGGGTTATGAATTCATGGTCATAAGGGTTAGGGTTTACATGGATTTAATGATATATTATAGGTTAATATGGGTTGGTTGTAAGTGGATATAGGGGATAAAAGTGATATGGCTTAGGTATTAGTTGTTCCACAAAGGGCTAAGAGGGATAATGGTTATTATTATTAGTATTAGGTGTTTGAATTAATAAGGTTTAAGGATAAAGGTTACGAGGGATAGTGGTCATGGTTATAAGAGTAAGGTGTTGTGAAAAAACATCTTTAAGGATTACAGTTATAAATTTATATGTATTAGTGGAAATATCTTATATGAATTAAGAATGTTGTCTTATAGGAGTGAATTTGTTATATGGGATAGGAATTGGAGGATGTAAATCTAGACTTATAAATAAGGGGTTTATTAAATTGCTAGATTCTAGATGTTTTAAATGTTAGACTTTATATGACTTAGACGTTTTAATAGTTAGTGGTTACACTATTTTTTATAGGTCATATGTGTTATCACAATCCTAGATTATGGGTTATAGAGTTTCTATTAGTGGTACATTGGTTATGGGTCATAATGGTTATTAACGTGGGTGATTGTAGGGGTAAACGAGCTGTGACAAATAAGGGTTAGAGATTATTTGTGTCGAGAGTCATATGTGTTAAGGTTTTAAAGGTTTATGAGCTATATGGGGTTAAGTATTAGAGTTATAATAGCTATGTTGGATTTTATAGTGGCTACACGTCAAGAGTTATAAGATTTAAGGGTTATGAGCGAGCAATAAAATTTTGAGGTTATACATATTAAGGCTTATAGTAAGTGGGTTATATTATAGGTTAATATAAGTGTTAGGGATAGATAGGGGTTATATGGATTAGATACCAGGGGTCACATGGGCTCACAAACCTCACCAATCACTTCTAGTTATAAGATAAAATCCCTCTCCTATAAGATCAATACATGTTAAAACCTCTATATCGAATCCTTTGTATAGGGTAATTCCCACACTTGCACATATTGAGATCTTATAAACTAAGAATTAGAGGCATAACTTGTTACATTATGAAGAACATTCCCCCTCGTGATAGGATTTAGAAGAAAGACCCTATAAACTAATACATTTTTATGGGGATTACAGACATTAATCATAAAAAAACATGTATAATTTTTTTTTTAGTTTGTGCTTATTAATTCTAACTATTATAAGAATAACAATTTAGAAAAAAATTGTCTTTATAATGGCTTATAACATTATATTTCTTGTTTTAGAACATTAGAAAATTTTGTGACTCTCAATTTTGTCACACATAGCAGTCCCATAGGTAATTCTCATAGCCAAAAGCACTTAATCTTCAAGAAAAAATAAACCTTGAAAAGAATTATAAATCAACAGACTTTGTGGCCAACTATGTGCCTATGCGTGTGTTGAGGTTGATTCCTTGATGATGTGATGCAGCATGCACTAATGTGTTAGATCATACTATAATAAACGTAATATTCTTATGACCATGACAAAGGAACTTTAGGTGCTTAAATTTTTCTTTGTTACACAACCGTGTGTTTCCGTTTAAACCACTTTTCGTTTAGTTTCTATTTGTATTGTGGCCATCATCCTCATCCTCATCCTCATCATCACAGTTTTTATCATCATCATATTCATCGTCATGATGATGATGATGATTATAATCAATATCATCATCAACTCCATTGTCATCATTATCCCATAATCGTCATCATCATCATCACCATCTCCATCATCATCATCACCATCATCATCATCATCATCGACATCATCATCATCATCATCCGTGTTGCCATCATCATCATCCTCGTTGTTATCATCCTCATCCTCATCGCCATCATCATTCCTTGCTTCCATCATCATCATGCTCACCCTCAACATCACTTTTATTATAATCATCATAGTCATCGTCATCATTATCATCATCATCATCATCATCATCATAATCATAATCATCATCATCATCATCATCAATATCATCATCAACATCATCATTAGCATCATCATCATCATCATCATCATCATCATCATCATCCTCATCATCATCATCATCGCCATCATCATCATCATCATCATCATCGACATCATCATTAACATCATCATCATCGTGCTTGACACCATCATCATTATCCTCGTCGCCATCATCCTCATCCTCATCGCCATCATCATCATCCTCGTCTCCATCCTCATCATCACTGTTATCATCATCGTCGTCATCATCATCATCATCATCATCATCATCATCATTATCATCAGTATCATCATCAACATCATCGTTAGCACCATTGTCATCATCATCCTCATCATCGTAATCACCATCATCATCATCATCATCATCATCATCATCCTCGTCACCATCATCATCATCCTCATCGCCATCATCCTTATCCTCATCACCATCATCATCATCCTCATCCCCATCATCCTCATCCTCACCATCCTCATCACTGTTATTATCATCATCATATTCATCATCATCATCATCATCATTGGCATCATCATCATCATCATTATTATCATCAATATCATCATCAACATCATCATTAGCATCATCATCACCATCATCCTCATCATTGTCATCATCATCATTATCATCACCATCATCATCATCATCATCATCATCATCATCATCATTGTCATCATCATCACCATCATCATTAGCATCATCATCATCATCATCTCCATCATCATCATCGTCATCATCATCATCATCATCATTGACATCATCATCCTCATCATCCTCATCATCCTCATCACCATCATCATCATCACCATCCTCCTCCTCCTCCTCCTCATCCCATTGTTATCATCATTAGCATCATCATCATCATCACCATCACCATCACCATCATCATCATCATTATCGACATCATCATCGTCATCATGATCATCATCATATCATCATCATTGACCTGTGATTCTCATCACCATCATTCTCATCATCATCATCATCATCATCATCATCATCATCTCCATCATCATCATTAGCATCATCATCATCAACATCACCATCATCATCATCATCATCATCATCATCATCATTGACATCATCATCATCATCATCATCGTCATCATCATCATCATCATCATCATCATGTCCATCATCATTATCCTCATCCTCATCATCCTCATCCTCATCATCACTGTTTTTATCATCATCATAGTCATCGTTGTCATCATCATCATCATCATCATCATCATCATCATCATTATCATCAATATCATCATTAGCATCATCATCATCATCACCACCATCTCCATCATCATCATCATCATCATCATCATCATCATCATCATCATCATCATTAGCATCATCATCATCATCATCATCATCCTCGTTGCCATCATCATCATCCTCGTCGCCATTATCCTCATCCTTGTCGCCATCATCCTCATCCTCATCCTCATCCTCATCCGCATCATCACTATACCTCTATGTCAAAACCATTTTACATGCTGACGCAAGCCATGACCCTCTTTATTGTCTTAACTAAAGGCATGCTAATGAGGGACAAGACCTAAAATTATGGAATTCAACTTCAAAGAATTCCCTGCAATCACATTGGTAAGGAGTGATAAGAACATCACAACAATCTAACCTATCAAATCTTAGTTGATAGTGTTAATTAAAGACTTATATGGTAAATTTAATATAAGACTTACTTATAGTTGTCTCTTACTCTTTGTGTTTTTACACATTTAATATTTTATGGTTGTTCTCTACAATTTCACGCAATTCGTATTATAAGGTCAGGATGTGCATGCATAATAATCCTTACCTATGACCATGAGATGAGGATTTAAAGGGAAGAGGATGTAAAGACAAGTAATTTTTATATGTATCAAGTAATTTTTATATGTATTTTGGTGGCGTTGAGGACAAATGTTGTGAGAAACCACAAATGTATGGAAGAACAAAGGGAGATTACATCACGATCATGCCACTTGTCAAATTGAAGACTATTCTTGATCCAACAATTGTTTTTTTTTTAATTTGATTAATAACCATTGTTTCTCCATATCGTGTTCCCAATGACATCCCTCTATATTAGCAATGCATAAATCTACCTCTGCACACTTTGTGATCCTAGCTACATGCCATTATTTGTATTTGCATGACATCGAGTGTTGTTTATAGTTGTTGTGAGTACATGATATTTATGCAAGAAATGAAGTATTGTATAGGAGGACTCATCAAACTGGCCTTTTGAATTTTATTTTGACGAAAAAATATTGGGCATTGGTAGCGAAGTTCACATAGTTACTAGGCACAAAATTTTGAGCTCATTTCGGGCCTAGTAGTTGTTCTTTTTTGCTATAGTCGTAGTTGTTGACACATTGTCATCAATGATTACTAGTCATCTTGCACAACTAAGCAGTGTGCATCACATGAGTCTGTGAGTGATTATAATTTATCATATTTCCAATATTTTGAATGATGAGTTGAACTTTATAGCATAAGAATTTCAACATCTTGAGAAATTTATATAGATGCGTAATTTCAAATGTTTCCCTTCTTTTGAAATGTTGATATAAACTATGCCCTTCTTAATTGGGAGGGTAAAATTCAAATTCAATTTTTTTTTAAGGGAAATTTTAATTGAAGTGTAAAGGGCTAGAACAAATTGGAAGGACTGGAAAGGGTTCAACTTTGAACGCTGGTCCCCGACATGATGAAGAGTGGCGCGGGGGAGAATATGGGAGGGTTCATATATAGTTGGTTGTTTCCATATTGGAAAACTTGTCCATGCATTAATGGTGGTCATTCTACTCATTTCATGGTAAATGGCGGGATAGTTTACAAATCCCGAGGTAAGGGTTTGTTATTATAGAATTTATAGAATTGGCAGTCGGTAGGTGAAGATCGCGGGGAACAATTTGAGCTGCGGTGATTATTGTAGCAAAGATTAAAAGTTCAATTTTTATTTTGTTTTTATAAAGGGTCATAGCTGTGGCAGTCAATGGTAGCTATCTAAGTCACTTAGTTCGAATTCGTGTTCGAGTTCGATGACCTTGAAGTTCGACAAAAAATATACAATAAAAATTTTGGTGATATAAATCGACATTAAATTTGAAAAATTAAAAACTTATGAAAATAAAAAATATTCATGATTTTTTTTAATAAAATTCAATATACTCATTAAACACATAAAAATGACCACAGTGACCCCACACCCAAGATGGACCATATGGACCAAATTTGGAAAAAACAAAAAGAAACGAAATGCATATTTTAATATATTATTTCATTAATTTTTCCATTTTCTCCTTGCTGCCGTGTTTTTCAAATTTGGGCACCCACCGAAGGTTTTTGTCCACCATTTTGGCCAACATTTTCTTGTCTCTACCTGCCATGAGAAGCGTTGAGCTTCTCTGTTAATCATTTGGAGGGTTCAACTCATTGTGAGTGTTGAATACTAAGGGACGAGCAACGAACTTCAAACTACAAACTAGTTTTGAGTGATGGTGATAATGTTGGTGCATGCAGTAGCTATGAGCTCAATTACCGAGAACAGTGAGGGGCGTACAATGAAATTTGAACTACTAACAGGTGGCAAGGATGGCGATAACAGTAGAGGGCGCATAAACTATGACCTCAGTTAATAGAGAACACAGGAAGCTATGAGATGAGTCAATGGATACACGACCTAGGGTTTTCCCAAACGAATTCAACAAACTTCATCGATTAAATTTGGGACCCTATAAAATTCACCCAATTTTGAATTTGATCCACCAAAATTGGTGAATCCGGTGACTTAGGTGGCTACCAGGACTGCGAGGAATTGGGGATGGATTTAGGATATTCTGGCATTTTGGGGCATATGAAGGATGCAGACAGGAATAAGGAGAATTTGAGCTCCGATGGCGGTGACATGCAGCATACCAGTGAGATTCACTTGAATTTGAGGGAATTTTTAAGGCAAATGTCAAAGGAGAAGTTGTAGGAAAATGTAGAACAAAGTGGGAAAGAAAATGTCCAGTGGAATGGATATACTAACAAGGATATGAAGGAATTGGTGGAGCTTCTTTCTAAGTTGAATCCTTTGGCCAAGGAGTTCGTTCCGTGTTCCCCTTGGCGATCTGTCTGCCAATGCTGTTTCCACCATGCCGAAGAATAATGGGAATATTGCTGTCAATAGATGGGTGAGTTCTGTAATCTTCATGCACATTGGTAAATTCATAATTACTATTTTTCTCTGGCATTTGGGTGATTGAGTATTTTTCCTTTATCTCTAATACCCCATTTTTATGCTAATGAAATGAAATGCAAATGGAACAGTAATAGAACTTTGAGAGTAAAAATGCATGTGTGCAACTCAGGTTCATAAAGACTATCACCCAACAATACAGGTAAGATGCATATGTAAACATATCAATAGTTATCCGTAAGGGAACACTTCTCTCCTCAACATCTAAGTCACTTTCATACCATTGTTCCTCAAAATCTTCAATACCAACATGATGAATTTTAAGAAGATGAGTAAAAACCCCACCCAATGTAGAAAAGCCAATACGATGTGAATATTCTTTTATAAATAAGCCTACATGAAAACTTTGTTTTCGACCCCCAGTGAAGAAATCCTACCCCAGTGTCTACTTTCTGTCTTGGCCCCTTGATCAATTCACATGTATCATCTATACCAAAACCCTCAGACAGAAAATGCAGTAGTATTGTGTATTCAGAAAAAAGAACAGAGTAACTTGAAAGACCAAATGGAGGCATGTTACGATCTACCCCTCTATAAAAAATTCATGAACATTGAACCTACTAATTGTGATGGTCTGGATGAAGGACTGAAGTTTATCAAAAGCTGACATAGTTCCCATTGCATCTCCTCAACCTGAGAATGTATTAAGAGCCTTTGATCAACCATATTCATACTCAATAAACAACTTATAAACTTGAGAATATAACTAGAGCTTGCAGTCAATCATGTGAAAAAAACAATAATCAAATGGTAGTAAAATGGCCATGATTATATATCACGCAACACAACATGGTTAAACCTCAATGAAGTATAGTTCGCTGCTTCATGTAGCACATTCAAGTGAATGATTTCATAATGAAAATCTTGTATTTATTTTGAACAGTATATAGTACAAAACTTTACCCAAAAAAAATAGATACAAATCCCATTATATGGCAAACACATCATTTGGACATCAAATTAGGAATCCTCATGTAAATAGGAAAACCAAGTTGTAAAACTACATTATAGCTTAGAAGGCAGAATCTGAATGTTGAAAATCTAAAAATAATAGCAGATAGGGTACATGATACAATTTTTTTCCTAGATATTTTTTATTTTTCCTTCAGCCAATATTCCATTAAGTAGATAGTTTGCAATGACATGGTACATATTTATTAATCCTTAGAAAAAATAAAATATTCTATACATAAGACTGAATATTATATAAAATGAAAAAAAATAACGGAAAAATGGAAAGTTTGACTAGATGTTGACCAAATTTGACTTAATATGACTTAAGATTGGCCAAGTTTAACTGATAAGTTTGACAAGAATCATAATCAATTGATTGGAGCTGACTTCCCAATTTGACCTAGTCATGTCCAGCATTGGCAAGTTCTTGACAAGCCAGTAGGCAGATTCATCTTAGTAGGTTTCCCAAGCAACAACCAAGTTACTATGATCATATCTTCAAGTGGGAATCATGTTGTCTCCTAGATAAATAGCGTAAGCCATAGCAGTAATGACTATATCATAGGCACTATTATTGGAGTTTGGATAGTGGATCCCCAAACATCGATTTTCTTCCCACATTTAGACCTTAAACAAGAGAAATGTGATTGTTCTGTACAACATATGTTTTTTAATTCTTGCAGCATTTGCATTTAGCACTTGAAAACACACTTTCGTATTCCATTGACTATTTCTCTCTTTTACAAACTATTAAATATACTAAACGATCCAAACCCTACAAAATAATCATAGCCCCAGAATAAAAGTTAAAATCCAATAACTCTTAAAGACGTGGTGTATAAAACTAGCTTAGAAGCATTGTGGCATTTCTGCATCAAGTTGCTTGGGTTGCATCTTATTTCGTAGTAGTTTTACTAACCTCGTTCGCTTGTTTTACATATAACATTTTGTGATGGATTTCTACCAGGTCTTTGGTATGTATGATTTAGATCATTTTCATCTTGTAGAGTTATAATTGCATTTACTCATAATATGTGATAACATTTTGTTGTCTACTTCTTTAAAAAAAAAATGATAACGATGGTGCTACAATGGTCTTACAATTTTCAATATAAGTTGCTTTCATTTTCTTTGATTTAATACCCTCTACAGTCACATATATTTACTGTTATAGTGGTCATTTAATGTGTATGCATTGCAAATTTCTGTAGTTGCTCGAATTCGTAACGCTTTTGCATATGCAACACATGATTTTTTTCAGAATCATGGGTTTTATTACATCCATACACCTATTATTACAACAAGTGATTGTGAGGGTGTTGGGGAGATGTTTCAATTCACAACACTAATTAGTGAGGCAGATAGGTTAGAGCGTGAATTGAAGGAAACCCCCCACCTTCTGAAGTTGAATTAGAAGCTACTAAGATGCTTGTTAAAGAGAAAGGTGAGAGGGTGTCAGATATGAAGGCCAACCAAGCTGATAAATCAGCAATTATTGCTGCAATATCTGAGCAATTATTGTTGAATTTGTTGGTTTGACCATAGTCACCCAGTTCGTGTTGATGTTCAAACCCAACAACCATGAAAATCCAAAAAGTATCGTCATGCCAAATGAATTTACTGTTAAGCTATATAACTTGTTGTTTTAGTATATCTATTAAATTCTATATTCAATCTAATTTACATAATATATATATAATGAATTCTATATTCATTTACAAATATATAAATTTATATTAACATAAATAACTTACGTAAGGAATATTATATTTCTATAATATAAAAAATATGTAGTTAATTTTTATAAGAACCTCGAGGTGGAAGGATGATCAGATGTCTAACTGCAGTAACATGTTCCAAGATAATACTATCTTGGGCTTACTAGTATTCATGCAGAAACGATTACATTGGTTGTGAAGTGGATTGTTATGGCCCTCACATGATTATGGATTTAAGGGTCATTTTGGATTTGTGATATTGTTGTAGGGTTATTTTTCTTCAAAATGAATGGCTTAACATATTGAAAAATAATTTGGAAAATTGAAGAAATTAATTAGGAATTTCAGGGAATAAATAATAAGACCATTCTTGTCCATTTTTTCGCTAATATTCATACTATAATAAGATTCACTGATGGAGTTGTGGTTCAGCAGTGGAGGTGGAAACTTGCAAGGACACTCACTAAGGTACAATTCCTCAGAGGTATATGAATAAGTGATTGGGGCTAGGTGCTCGTTCTAGAATATTTTGATGGTTCACCCATTGAGTTTTGTGAAGAGGTCATTTCCATGACTAATTATATTCTTTAAGATTAAAGGAAGCACTTTAAAAATTAAAAGGAAAATAAAAAACTAGAATAATATCTACTCTCATGTACCATACCTTTGCAACAACTAATGCTCATAGGCTCACATTATACATTGTCCCTTGCCTATTGCAACTGCACATATTGGGAATAACTTACCCGCACAAACCATTCTTGTAGTTGAAACCTGAAATTACTACTCATAACCTCATTAGGGTTCCAACATAGCACCACAAGAATATGTCAGTTCATATCTTATGATAGCACCAACATATATATTATGATCATTTGTTTATGCCAAATGCTTGTATCCAATCTATGATTGTTTATTCTCTTTACTCTCAAATCTTTGATACTCAGGTAAACATCTAATAAAATAATTTCATGAATTACTTTTAGTAATTCCTTTGAAGATTTACAATGCTTTCTAATGCTATTAATCCCATTTTTTTTGCAATCTTGATTTGGATCCTTCTAGGACAATTGGTAGATAGGGTTGGGTTAAACAAGACAACTAAAATACAGGGTTGTTTCAAACATTGCCCCATATCCATACAAATTTACAGAAGCATTGTTCAATGTCTTACATTTCCAATACAATGTTGTTATGGTGCAATTCCATCTTTTCCATTTCCAAAACTGAAGCAAAACAAGAGAGGTTATGCTCACTTGGTTGGGATTTCATTTTGTTAGTTGGGAAAATAATTTTTCCTTCCATTTATTACTACCATTGTCTAAGTATTATTTGTGAAAGAAAATATCCTTTAATCCATTTCACATTTCTCTTTTAACAAGAAAAAAATGTGAATTTTCTTTATTAACAATCTATTTAGTTTATCAAAGAAATTTTCCATGCCATGTTCGATAAATATATAGATTTGTTCCTAGGTTTTGTTGGCAATAGTGTTTTGACTCTTCTGAGCAAGAATTACAATGTCTAGCAATGTTCATCCTTAACAAAATTACCTTTTCCTAGATTATTATTATCTTAGGATTTCTTATCTTGGGAATAAGATCTTTGTTTCCTTTATCTATCCTAATGGTTCGTTGCTTCTTAATTGTGTCTTCCAATAGGCACCAACATAGGAAGATAGCAAGCATTCATTGTTTCCATGAATTGAAATTGCATCCATTGAATTTTTCTTTGGGTTCCAACATAAAGTTTGTGAGTGGGGCCATACTAAGAGTTGTTTCAACGTACCTTGTATAGTTTTTATCTTACAAAAAATTTTGTTTCATGGTTTTGAAGATTTGTTTTATCCTATCCAACCTTAGTTGCTCATTTCCCCAACTTGCTACAAGCTACTCAAACCTGTTCTGTGTTGTATGAAGTTTGTCTTATGCTTATTTTGTGCTACCCAATGTCTGTTAGAAGTTGTGTGACATTGTTTTTTGCTACCCAAAGTATATTATAAGTTATCCAATCCCGTTTCTCAGTTGTGTGATATTTTACTTCCACCTAGAAGCATTGCCAATTATCTATAACATCTTGCTCAACCCTATCCCCCTAGCAGTGGCTTGCTGGGATAAATTTACCCTTACTTCAATGTTTGTGCAACTTTCTATGAAAAAATTACCCCTTTTTCGATGCCTTGAGATGTGTTCCCTTGTTGATGTACGTTTCGATGGTTTCCTTGAGATGTGTGCAACCTTCTCTAGCATTGTACTTATGGCTTGGGAACTATGCACAACCATATTGGCACTGTTAGTCACCTTAGCAAGTGTTTTTTGTTTCACTATCCTTGCGAGTTGTCTTCCTGTTGCATATAGACTTATATCTTTCTGAAAGAAAGAAATTATTTTTTGCAGCCTAAGTTGACCTTAGCAAATTAAAAAAATTAACTACAATTCTACTTGTGTTAGCGAAATTACTAAAAGGGATAAGTTACTAAACAATGAAAGTTTCATAGTTGTAGATATTTTTTGGAAGCATTGTGTTGAGGGACCAAATTGGGAAACCCTTGTTTCATCCAAAATTGTGAAACATTCCATGATTCACAAAAGGGAGCCCATGTTTCAGCCAAAATTGTGAAACATTCCATGATTCACAAAAGGGAGCCCATGTTTCAGGCCAAAAAAGATTAAAAAAAGCATAGAAAAATCCCTAAAAGCAATCTCAAGGACCCTAAACATCAAAGGGACTCTCAAAACTTATAAATAGAGCCTCTAGGGCCTCCCTTAAACATGAATATGCAATACATTCCAACTTTTGTGAAGATAATTTGATGCTGGGAAGTTCTTTTCTTTAGGGTTTCATCCTTTATTTTTGAGTGTTTGTGGCTAATTGGAGCGCTGTTGGCGGATAATTTGGCATTTACTCGGCCTTTGTCAAGTATGGAATCTTCATTCTTGCATCTCAGAAATTTTTGATGATATGTAATTGTAATTTGTAATGAAGTTACGAACATTGAATATAATATAGTAAGACACTCGTTTTGCAATTTGCATGTATTCATTTATGTATGTTTCTATTTTACAACTTTGATAACTCTCTTTGCATGTTACTAGATTGTAGTGATGATGACCTACAGTGATAACTCTCTTTTAAGCTTCTAGTGGGTGAATGGTAATAATAGAATATGAATATCTTACTTCTCATGGTATTTTTTGCACACATGGACATGCACACACACATATTCCATTTCCGCAATGTATCTGATAGTTATCCTTATCCATTTCCTCTAATCTATGTATTTTTTCCCATATCCATTTCAGTGCAACTTGGAAGCTGACTTGTCTATGTTGTAATGTATTCCTCCGTCTTTCTTTTCTCCTTGTTGTTGTATGTGTGCCAACCAATAGCTTTGCCATGCTACCTTTTTTGTATGATCCTGTTGTGTTTGTTCCTTCTACATTTGAAATGCCAAACCCTACCTCGAATCTAATACAAACTTGTAAATGCAAATAAAAATAGAATAATATAAAGCACACAACCAATGGAAGAGTGAAATGTCAAATTTCTGTGTTTTCCATATATAAATATCAATTATAACTCATAGTTGAATATATAGTAATGTCATTGTTTTGGGATATCTTTCTTTTGTTAATATCTTTCCTTAGGTGGCTCTCCACTTTTTTTCTTGAAATTCGTTCTAAACTGAGTTTTTACTACCTATATATTTGTGAAAGAAAACTTTATATTGTGTATCTATTTTTCTCCTACATAATAAGGAGCCATGCATGATATTTACATAAGGAGTGGCTGAAAATTTTTGTTGGAAGAGCATAAGATTTGTAGTGTGCATGATATTTACATAGAGGCGTCTTTCAAATATGCGTGAAACTGCAGTAGTAATGTAAGCTTTCTGTTGTTGAATATTTACAATTTGGGACATATGGAGACTTGTATGCTAGAATGTATCTTGTTTTGGCTTAATTGCGTTAAGAGTTGGCTTGTGTGACATTGTACTAATGCTTAACATGTTCTCAAATTCAAATAACCCGAATCTATTTTAGTATACATCCACATAATACATATTACATTGTAACACACATTTTTATGGCATTCCTCTGTACTTCCAGGGTAATTGCTAGTTTAAACATTGTGATATGTTCGAAATTACACCTACTTCTGATTGAACATGGTGATACCTTCTACTTTTCTGCCTCTGTTTCAGTCACTGCATCAGGAGATCTTGGTTGGTTGGAGAACCCAATACTGAGGCTATTCCATCTCATGGGGGTTCTATTACCCTCTAGATGAAATTGGCCTCTCATTTTATTTGAATATCATTTGTAAAGGAGTGGTTGTAATATTAAACTAAAGTTCAATTGAAAATACAACTTTACTGATTCATAGTAACATGTTTCTTTGAATTGACATCAATATGGTAAGGGTGTAAAATGAGGAATGTCCACCACATCTAGTCCATAGGGAAGCTTCGTTGCATCAAGTGTCGAACCATTTCAAATAAGCTTATACTAGCACTTCAACATATTCACTATGTTATAACATATTCGCTAGGTTATAACATATTCTCTATGTTGAACATAACATTTGAACATGTTATAACCATTATAGTATGTTCAAATTTTACGCAATGTTCAAATGTTATTCTCTTTCCGACAAACATTTTAAAAAAATACATTTCCATCGCTATAGCCACACCAAGGCATAACAAGTTCCAACGAACTTGCTATACTAGTGACAAACATTTCCATCGCTAGTATAGCAAGTTCGTCAGAACATGCTATGCCTTGGCGTCGCTATAGAGACAAACTCTTCGTTGCTATACCAATGAAGTTTCGTTGCAAAGCTTGTTTATTTTTTTTGCAATATTGCATTGTTTCGTTGCTATAGCGACGACGTTTCATCACATCTTTTTCTGTATTTCTGCCATCCTTTCTTGGTAGTATCGTCGCTATAGAGGTGAACTAAGGTGGTTCATTGCTAAAACTTCATCGCAATAGTGACGAAGTGTGGAAAGTGTTGCTATAGCCACAAAATTTTTCCCACAAAAAGAAGGGGTCATGTTCGTGGCTATAGCCACAAACAAGTATTGCAATAGAAACTATTTTCCATGGGAAAAATTTCCACATGTACTAGTGACAATAATCAAACAAAATAGCCTCTATTGTATTTATATAAAGTGAAACAAAACCTAGTCATTAATAGGGTTGGTGGAGTCATAATGTGGTTGGTGGAGCCATAAATGTCATTCAACATGTATTTTTTCAATGCTCGGTCGCCTCCTAAGAAACAACGTCACTGACCAAGTCAGCATTATTGCTTGGATTGATCCAATGGATCAACGTCACCAGGTGAAATGCCTTGAAACATGGTCGTGTCTTATGATTTCCCAGCGATCGCTTTGGCCCATTGTTGTACAGGACAATACACCCTTGTAACATAGGGTCTAGAGTTACCAACATGCTAATATACTTGTAGACAATCAGCTTTTATAGAAAATGAAATGGGAATAGGAAGAGAGCTTGGCTTACCCGGTTAATGACGGTTGATCCAAGCTTGATCTTCTCCTACTTCGATCTTCTCCAAAGCTTCTAGGGCTGCTTCTCTTAACCTACAAAGAGCCAATTCTTCAAGCAATATCTCATACATATACATATCAGAGGTTAGATGAAATGCATATTAATAACATAATTGAAATCATTCATAAACCAATATACTTGAGAAAAGAACAATACAAAGATTGGAAGAACAATTCTCTTTATTAACAAACAATTAATAGGTGAGAATACAACCCAGCTTTTGACACAAGGACTCCTATGCAATTGAGGACACTAATTTCTGCTACTCCAAGACTCTGAAGGTATACCACCAGCATAACTTTTCTCTTCTAGAATTGATTCATTAGCCCCATCCCAATGCCTCTATTTATACATTGGGAAATAGAATGGTTTCGAAGGTTAGGATGGTTGAGACAGTTGGGATAGTTATGGATTAAGGCCCAACTAATATCATCTAATCACAATTTATATTTTTTATTGTTGAATTAAGGTACACACGATTGTTTATATACTCAAGGTGTGTATGACATGCTTGTTTCTCAAAGGGAATTCGTGTGTCCAATGTTCACGCGGGTTGCAATGCACATAGTTGCATGTGACATGCGAATTACAACGCAAATAGGAGTGTGTGCAACCCTAGATTCAGAATAGAAATATATTAGATTTGTCTGGAGATCATGCATCAATGGTCATGAACATCTATAGTGTTTTGGCCACTTTAATCCTAATTGTTCTTTTGTGTACCAACATAATGAATGTCATCACTCAGACAGAGAAGTGCCATTTTGGTTGAGAACAGATGCCCCCTAATGTGTGAGGTCAGAGGGAAGAGATGGCTGAAATACATTACAATCTTTATCTTACAGAACTCAAATGTCCAAAGCAACAGAGGAAGTACCTGAAACAAATACATATCAATGTCATATACAAAATCATATATGAGGATTCCATCTTCAGTATACTGGAACACTAGCTCCTTTACAATATTTGATTACATCATATGATACGGGTATAAGACTACATATATTACAAAGGTGGATCCAAACCCACAATATAAAATGTCGAGCCTTCAAAATATAAAAGTTGTGTAACTGATCATAACATAATATTGTGCAACTTAGGATATAAATGTGAACCTAAGGCCCTTCATCGAAATCCAAGGGAACCGGTACTATCCTTACCATGGAAATAGATGTGCTAAAGTCAGACATGGAAAGGAATCAACCGATTGTCAATCAATAGGTGAATCTGACAACTGAAGAAAAGGAATTCACCAATAATGTTAGTGAATCCTAAGGTACCATTGTCAAAACTCTAGGTCTTCATCTTTAGGAAGTGTTGATGAGAAACCATACTGTGATGAGGAAGACAATAGATCCTCCAACGGATCACAAGAGTGACTAGGAAATGGATACGGGAAGGTAGATACAAACGATACTTAGATAGGATAATGATGGAATCAGGATAATAATAAGATGCAGGGATAGATCCTTGAACAGTGAGCCTGACACAGAGATGAACCAACGCAGCTTTTAAATTTGTAGATAGGACAACTAAACCTATCTATCATGTAGGAGACATGATCAGATTCACCATGTATAAAGGACAAGTGGAGGAGTAAGAAACTCGAAGTAATAGTTGAGCTGAAAGTGTACACTGAGGCATGAGTATCAGAAATTTCAGAAAGTGCTATGTTCAAGGAGGATATGCTGCCATTGTTTGTAACCCAAAAATATTACTTCTTCCTTATCTTTCCTATGAAATTTGAACGAGTCCAGGAAAGCCAACTTAGGTATGTCTTCATTTTTGACAAGCTTGAAGAGGGGAGAGAATAATGCTTGATAAAACCACTGATTCATGGATTTTACGATCCCAAACTAGTACATGCTCGTTGGTCTTTTCATATTTTGAGTCTAAAAACTCTGAAGAAGACTCCAATGGGGTGATTTTTCGTCCAATTTATTCTCATGAGGCTGGAAAAGTATAAAACATACCACATAATAACTATCTTAGCTTCCGAAGAAGTAAGGTGCACCTTTTTTGTACTTAGTCAGGGAGGTCTGAAAAAGGTTAAATTACCACCTACCCAATGCCCCTTCAAAAGGAGCATATAGCTTGAGTTTAATGAGTGTGAAGGAAAGCAAGATCACTCGGAAAGATCCATTTGATTACGATAAATGGGGCTTACAAAAGTAAAATCAATGCTTTCTTCTTTAAGGTTTAACGAGAATGACAAAGACACAAAGTACGCTTGGAGTCTTTTTCATGTTTAGGTCCAGAGCACAAAAAAGTGAAAACTAAGCTCATACTAGGAAGTCCCTTTCCGTAAATTTAGTCCCTCAGGTTCGGAAAAGTGATAAACCGATACCTCAGAATACTCTTCTCAATTCCAAAGAAAAGAGAGTTTTTCTTTTTCGTATTATTCCACATGGTTCAAAAAAGCAATAAACTACCACCAATGTGGATGCCCATTCACATATTCTTAACCATCCTGAATGGACAAGTTTACTCGGTAGTCAAGTCTATTTTGAGGAGGTAGACCTAGGCCTAAATAAACTCCATAAGGGAGGGGAGCATTATAAAGGGGATAGCTTGTAAAATGAGACCAAAATGAGGCTCAATTTGGCGTGAAAAATAGCTACGAAGGCTCCCCTGAACCTATGACAAATGCGGCATGAGTACCAAAAGACAACAAGGTGTTCTAAACTAGGGTACTCATGGAAGGAAGGCCCTATCCACAGAAAAATAATGGTATAGAAAAAGTAATAATGGTTAAACACCATAGTCCGTGGTCAAAAAAGTGATCCTAGGGTTAAATCGGATTAGGTATGGATGCAAAAATGCATATGAATGACCAAAGTCCTACCCTATATGAGTGAATAATGACTTTAAATGACCTTGAACCTGTTGCATTAGGAAAAAAATTACATGGCATTAGTTCAATTTATAAAACAATTTTTAGACTATATGCTAAAAACCCACAAATTGAAAATTTTCCTATATGTAGTACAAAAATAGAAATCAAATATACGATTTCATGTTTTTTATACAATAAGGAAATTATTAACTCAGACTTCAATAGCTCGCTGTGTACAAACTAGTGGATTATTTTTTATTCCGTAAGTGCTAGGTAAGCTAGCTCTCCTTGCTCTTCCATTTCAACTGTTTCAATTTTTAATTTTGTACAAAAATTTGATGTTTTAATCCTACCTTAGGGAGGCCACGTGGTACATGTGGGTAGGCGACTTACACAATTGCGTACATGTGTTTTACACGTGACCTACCCGAAGGCAACTTGCATGTCGCATGTACTGTGCGACATAAGAAAAGTAAAGTTATGGCCCAAATCAAATTATTTTGATAAATTTTAATGTTTGATAATGGATCAATGGGAAGGTTCAACCATGGTGTTGGAGTGGAGGGAGCGGGAACATGAAGATATGGACCGAGCCGCACTCTGTAGCGCCCCCATTGTGCAAGCATTACGACAAAGCAGCCTACTAAAATTCTTTCGTACTTCACCTGTGTGGGCCAATGTCCATTTGCTCGATTTTTTGATTGGTTACTCAGACGATGACCTTGGGGATTTTTACCTTCAGGTTGAGATCTTGGAGGTGGCTTTGGAAGACATATACTTCATCATGGGGTTGTCTCGACAAGGAATGAGGATTGTTGTAGAATGCTTACAGGGAACTGTGTTTGATTGGTGCTTCTGAATAATCCTGATTATGAAAAAACAACTCTCTGACTGCAAGAGAGGCCAACGCAAGAATTTTGGGTATTTCAGTGTATTAGTGGCCTTATTTTTTGAGAGAGTGCCAACAATCAGCCCTACGGTACCACTTCCATCATTCTCTCCTCGTCGGCCTAGATTGACTAGGTGGGGAGATATTTTCCTTCGCCAAGGTGGAGGTGGTTCAGTTCAAAGCATGTATGATGATGATTTCTACTTATGGTGGGGGAGGCAATTGCCAACACTAGAGCAGTTTCCATATGTTGGTTTAGAATTTCCAGGTGACAATGATCTTGTCCTCCCTCATGGAGGAGTATGGGGAGCGCTAGGTATTTTACTTTTTAAGTTTTTAAATTTTTATGAATTTTTATCATAAAGATATATACATATGTATAAGAGCTTTTAATCCATTTTAATGTTTAAAATGAAGATATTGGGCCTGTCTTCCCTGATGGGAATATAGGGATGTACGTGTGAGCAGTGGCAGGGGAGGGCTAAGGTTTGATGAGGGTAATCGAGGGGAAGCTGGCCAGGATTACCTACAGATTCCCAACCATACATATTGAGCAGATCCCTTCCATCATGCAAGAACTTGTTGTCGGAATTCCACCTACCTGGATATGCCTTGTGTGAAGGGAAACCAGGGCTATACTAGTCTATATAGAAGCTGCGAAGGTTGCTGCAGTTGAAGAATATGAGGAGGCTAGTGATCAGGGTGACCAGGGTGATGAGGATGACCATGGTGGTGAGGATGACCAGGGTGGCAATATTAGACCTAGGGGAATTTTATGGATTGTGGTCCAAATTTTGTATATCTTTGTATATTTATACAGTTATGACTAGATCTGAGGATAAAAAACTAGACCTATCTTATGGACATATATATATATATATATATATATATTACCGGTTTATTTACATGTGTTCAAAATGTGTGTTAAGTGCCAATCTAAGATATAGTTTGCATATGCATCAGTTAATGAATTTTGATTTCATGGAATATGATTAAATGAAATATAATCAAAATTTCTTTCTAGTAATCTAACCTGCAAAAATTGACGTAATAAGATAGGGTTTTGCACCTGATAAGCCCGATTGAGCTAGGAAACTACCAGTTGAGAGTCAAGTTTTGAATTCCAACTGAGTGATGCCACGTGACAAGGAATCCCATAAAAGCTCATTGATAGCCCTGTACTCAACCACATTATTGGTAGCAAGGCCTAGGAAAGCGCCTCCAGAGACAACTAGTTGTCTTGAGGGTTAGTAAACGACCCATGCGACTGAAGAGATGTTGCAAGTGTGACGACTAGCACCATCTGCAAAACCTATGAACCACTCAGAAGAAATATGTAACAACCAACAGATGATATAAGAACACAAACCAGCTAACTATTGTACATAAAGTCACATACAATAAAATTACAAGAAAAAGCACTAAGCCTAAGCATAGTAATTCTTCAGGTAGAGCCCATTTCTAGGCTCCGGCAGCTTATTCTCTTCAAAATAAATTAATTCATATGCCCCTTTCTTCAAAAATTTCAACACGATATAGGGTTATAACCACATGGATTTGAATTCCCCGGACCCAGTGGTTCTTTGTTCTGATCCCAGAGTAAGACAAGCTCCCCTTCATAGAAAATCCTAGGCTTGACTGATTTATCATATTGATTTTTAACCCTATTTTTATTTGTCTCATTTTCTATCAACACATCTCTACGTTGTTCATATATATGTTCCAAATGTAGTAAACGATATTCCAGTTCAGTCATGTCAGGTAACACATGAATAGAAATTTTTAATAATGGGATTTCACGTTCAACTGGAGTTACTGCTTCCACCCTGTGAATGAGTTGGAAAGGTGAGAATCCCGTGACAGTTTTAACATTGGAACGATATGCCCAAAGTGCAAGATACAACATAATGTGCCAATTTGATCAGGTTGCATTAATAGTACGCTTGAGAATAGTCTTCAAGGTATTATTGACTGCCTCGACTTGACCATTCACTTGCGGGTAAAAAGAAGACGCGTGATATTGTTTAAAATCTAACATAGTAGCCAATTCGTTCATCATGTTGTTTTGGAAATGAATTCCATGTTCATTGAAAATCTCTTTTGGAATACTGAAATGAGCGATAATATGGTTGAAAACAAAAAAAGTTGCAGTTTCTCCATCAACCCTGAATGTGGCAATTGCCTCTTCCCACTTCGTAAAGTAATCCACAACGACAATGATGTATTTGTTCCTCCCAGCCAAGACTGGGTTACACATCATGCAATCTATCCCCCACTTGGTGAATGGGCCCACTACGATGGCGAGAAACAGTTGAGCAAGATGTGACTGCATCTTTTTGGTGTAAAGCTGACAAGGATGGCGGCGCTTCATGGATTCCACACAATCTTTTAAGATCGTGGGCTAGAAATAATTGGCATGCAAAATATTCTAGGCTTTTGCTAACCCATATAAATGAACCCCACATGATCCACTATGGGCATCATTTAGGGCACTCTCAGCCTCTTCATGGGTGAGACACTGAAGTAAAACAGAGTCTACTCCTCTACAGTATAAATTATCCCTGATGATAAGGTAGTTTTTCGCATGTACGTGTAGTTTGTGTCACTCTTCCCGTGAAAAGGTTGCAGGACACTTCAGAGTCTAGAGATAGATAAGTATATCTCTATACCAAGGATTAGAGGTGGAAATCAGAAAAATATGCTCATCTGGGAATGAGTCTTCTTCAACTGCTACATATTCTTCTATTGGAAATTCTGCAATAAGCTCTACAAAAACTAACGATTTTTTTTATTTGGCAGACTGAAATTCCAAGTCAAAATCCTGGAGAATGACTATCCATTTATTGAATTTGCCCCCAACTATGCATCGGGACAAAACATACTGAAAAGGGTTGACATCTGCGACTACTATCGTAGTCCTCAGTAAGATGTAGTGACATAACCTCTGTACAACATATACAACTACTAAGGCCAACTTTTCAACATGGGAGTACTGAAGTTCAAGGTTAGCTAAAGCACGACTAAAAGTAATAGACGACATGCTCTTAGAACTCATCATCTTCCTGGACCAGCACTGCCCCAATAGTCGACTCGTATGCGGCTAGATACAATATTAAATTGTGAGAGTAATCTAGCGGATGTAACAAAGGATCCGACAACAAAGATTTCTTTAATTTCATGAACACAGGTTGTGCAGTTTCATCCCATACAAATGGGGTGTCTTACTTCAATAGGCGCATGAAACCTTTAGTGATGTTGGAATAATTCATGATAAAACATCGAAGAAAGTTAGAATTTCCTTGTAGGCTCTGAAGTTTCCAGATAGAATGAGGAGGAGGCAGATTTACAATGGCCTCAACTTTCAAAGGATCCACCTGAATAACTTTGTTAGAAACTATGAACCCTAGGAGCCTACCTGACTTGACACAGAAAACACACTTGTGGGGATTCAAGCGTATTTTGTAATTCCTGCATTGTTCAAAATTTAAGCACAAGTGATCTGGATGATCGATCCTCTTATGAGAATGAGCAAGTAGATCATCTAGGTATGGTTCTACAATAGTCTTGATGTCATGGAAAGCAAAATTTAGTGCCCAGTAAAAGGTAGCCCCTACATTTTTCAATCCAAAGGGCATATTCTTATATGCAAATGTACCCCAAGGACAAATGAAGGTCGTTTTATGTTGGTCTTTCGGCTTGATTTGAATTTGATTGTACTCGAAAAAACCATCCATAAATGAAAAACCTCACTCCCCACACAAGCATCAATGATTTGATCTATGAATGGTGTTGGGTAGTTGTCCTTAGGACAAGCTTTGTTTAAATCATGAAAGTATGTACATACACGTATCTTCCCTTTCTCTTTATCAACGAGAACATGATTGGATACCCAATCTGTCAAAGTGATCAGGTAAATAAAACTAGCTTTCAACAGCTTTTCCACTTCAGCCTTAATGGCTTCCGCTTTACATGAGTTGATAGGTCTAAGTTTTTGTCGAACTGGTTTGGCATTAGGATCGGTTCAGATTTCATGTTCAAATATTGATGGATCTATTCCTGGCATCTCCTCATATGACCAGGAAAACATCATGAAACTCCTTAAATAAGGCCGTATAGATAGCAATCTCCTTCGGAGAGAAGTTTGCACCAATATATACATTTTCCATGATGTTGGAGTTCATAGGGATGCTAATAGGGATAGTAATGGAAATGTTTTCCATATTCCCCTTGGCAAAGATTCCTTCCCTTGGTAAGGGATTGATCGGTATATCAACATCACCTACTAGTCTCACATGGAACTCTTGATTTTCAATCCTTCTTAACTCTGGAGGAAAGTAGGATCTATGATGAAGATCTTTGCAGATCTTATCTCGCCCACTCATAGCTTCCAAAATGGCTTCATCTGAAGGCAAAACCATGTCTAAGAAATCATCAGTATCTAAAGAGTTCTCAGCCGATGTAGGAAGATAGGATTCTTTCGACTCCTCTCAGACTGTAGGAGGAACCGAAATGGGATCAATAGTGGTGTTAACGATAGCCTGATAAGATACTTCCACTACTGATAAGGGCACTTCATGTTCATAATGGGAAGGAAGGACCCAAGGATCCATTCTATCAAAAACCATAGCGATAGACTTTCCTACACTAGTAGAACCTAAGTAGTGTATCGGGGCTGGGATATCAAAAGTGCCCATTAACGATGAGTACACACCAACCCCCAAGCTCTCATTAGTTGGTCTAACATGATCAACGAATGGTGCAATGGACTTATTAGTTTCCATACGGTCCTTTCAGGTGAAACTGAGTTGGTCAACAGTAACCAACTTCCCTTCGTGTGGAAACACTACCACTCAAAGAATGTATGAGGTGATTGCACACATAGCATAAGTCCAGTTTCTCCCCAAAAGAAAGTTAAAATCCAATGTGGCATCAATCACCTCTACTTCAACAGAAACTATCTTCCCTGTCAGCTTAATCTCAAAATCTGTTAGGATACCATGTAGACAGAAAGACCTTCTGTTGAAAGCAGTAAGTAAGGTGTTCGATGGAACTAGCTCTGGATATCCAAGAGCCTTCTAGCAAGATAAAGACATGACTCATGTGGAAGCACCTTCATGAACAACTGTCCTTCCAATTGTCTTTCCACGATGGATGAAATCTACTAACAAATCAACATGATACGGCAGGCGAATCTTAACATCAGACAAATTAAATTTCCACATAAGGCTCGCCGAATCCATACTCCCTAAAGATTTTAAGAGTGTATCTCGCTGAGTGGGACAACTCTGTAGCACCTCCAAAGCCGAAATTGCACATGGGTTTTGGGCTAAATATTCAACTATAGAATAATTGGTTGCAGCCCTTGTGTTGGGATTGTGCAAAGCTTTCTTAAATACACCTTTCGGTATCTTAGGCATAGGTTCGGGAGGTTTCTCGATCATGAGAGGGTTAGAAGTTTCACATATAGAATTACCCTTCTCCAGAGCCTCCATCTCATATTTCTTATTTCTATTTTGGAGTAATGTCTCGGATTGCACCATGTTGATATAATTTTGGTCAGGGGGGGGTTCCCCTAGCTACATTAGAAACCGAAGCTGGATTCTGTCTGTGGGGAAATGGATCCTTCAGGACAGCTGGTTGTTGATTTTTGAGTAGCTTCTGAGCTTGATAAATAAGAGGGAATTAATGGGTTAGGTGATCTTCTTGGCACAACTTATAGGTAAATTTCACCTTATTCTTTTCCTTTTTCCCCCATCGGCATTATTTGTGGGTCTATTCTTGTTTTTCTTTCCCTCACCTTTGTTCCCCTTTTTCTTTTTATCACCGGGATGTTGATTTCCATTTTGGGAGGACTGAGAAAAAACATTTGTGTTTTGGGGTGAGGGGGCAGCCTTTGCTGCCTCCATTGTGGACTATTTAACATAAAACTCATGGAGTTTTTTATCTAAAGACTCTATAGTGGGAGATTTAACTGAACCAACCACACCATCGGCATGGGGTCCAAGATTAGGCTTCTCAACACTATGTGTAGGTCGTGGTGCCTTAGGTATGATTTCATATAGTATCCCAGATTGAGAGTACATAAAATCTAGTTATAGGGCCCTGAGGATGGCCTCTTCCTCATTAGTTACTCCTGAGGTGGAAAAATCCTTAGATATATACGACAATAAGGACTTAAGGAACCATTCTAACAAAAACTCGAGAGGGATTGTGGTCTTGATGAGCCTCTTCCACCTTCGTCACTCTTGGATATGATTTGAAATGTGAGGCTTTGTCTTATCGAAAGGTGGACAGTAAATCTCTACCGGAATCATACCAGACAAGAAGTTGGAAGTGGTTAAGGAACGCATTGGCTAAGTCCCAAAAAATCTCAAACGCAGGAGAGGGAAATTCAATATACCACTTTTCTGCAGCACTAGTCATAGTTATTTGGAACAACCTAAAATGAATGGTGTCATCATTTAGCGAGTTGGAAGAGCACCACAAGTGAGAGGTGGTGATATGAGCACCTAGGTCCTCACCAACTTTTCCCTCAAATTTTGGAATGTCCGAGGGTTGTTTGGTAGGGACAGGTGGCCAAGTGGCATCATGTTTCACCAGGTCATTCATTAACTTGGAAAAATTTAGCAAGTTTAAAGTTTCCAGGAACAAAAGTTTGGGCCTAACTGAAGCCTGAAAAGTACTAGCTTGGGAAGTAGAAGGACATTCCCCTTGGTTCCCAAAAGTAAAGGCATGGTTTCCCCTAGCTACCAGTTGCGAAGTAGTTGGACTACTTTGAAAAGGATTCCACCCATAAGCCAGTGAATTTTTGTGTGCGGTGCAGTGTATGCAGTTTGAGCTGCTCCAGTTGAGATCAGAGTCTGGAAATAGGAGCAGGTATCCCTCCACTAAAAAGAGAGAAGGCAGAGCTCATGAATGGGGCTGAAACCATAGTTTGGAAACCTTGACCATAAGAGTTAGTATTTCCAAGATGCATACCCACATATGGAGGTGTAGGGCCTACATAAGGAGTGGATGGGGGAATATTCCCACCATTCCATAGGAAACCCTGGACAAATGAAGAGGATCCAATAGGACCACTCTAAGCAGTGTGTGCAAAAGAGGGTGAAGTAAAAGGTGGACTGGGAATCCCAGTGACCACCCCACTAGAAGGGCCTACTACATTTGTGGAATTTGGTGGTTGAACCACCCGACTAGCTAGATTTAAAGGAGTAGCAGGTATATTTGTTCTAGGAGTAACAACTGGGGGATGCAGTACTCCTTTATCCAAAATCGCTGAAATGGGGGTAGATGGACCCTCTCTTGATCTAGCCATAAGTCTGCTCACAGGAATACCAATCACAGGTGAATCAAATGGAAGAACCTGGACGATCACAGGATCATTTAAGTTAGTAAGAGGTGAATTAAAGTTTCTTGCAAACCCGTCAGCCTACAATTCTTCTATCTCTAGTGCGATTGTCTCAAACTAGTTTGTCCTAAGTTTTGATTCACCTAGAACTTCACTGATTCCTACCAGTTCAAAAGAACCGTCCGTATATAATCTTCACCTTTGAGGGGGCGGTGGAGGCTCCACTGTATTATCTGGAGTAATGTTTTGCAACCTTCTTGACCTTCTAAGAGGTTGATCCTCCATGGTTAAAACTTGACTCTGCACACACCCTAAGGCTGACTAAACACAAGAAAACCACACAACACTCACTACAAAATTTCCTAAAGCCAAAACAAACACAAAGGGTATAAGATATGCTTTCCAAAAGAAAGTTGAGAGCCAGTTACTTGGAATCCATGTAGATGTTCTTAGGCAAAAGTGGAGGAATAACCCAACTTCCCTCCCACAACTTCTACCAGGGTTACCTTCCAATCCCATCCAAGGCAAACCAAAAATAGCCTTCCGGTGTACCTGTGTATGAACCCTAGATTTCAAGAGACTAAAGGCTACTACAACTATACTGATAGTCTGGGGGGACAGTTACAAACCTGATTCGTACACATGGGCAGGGTAGAAAATCCCAAAACCCTATCAACATCGGCACCGCACGGGGCCCAAGAGTTAGTATTGATAGAAGTCCCCAAATGTGCAAAAACCTTGGTCTACACTTTGACAAGGAATCATAGGGTTATCTCCCCAGTTGAAGCCTCCACGCGGCCTTGTGCTTAACTCCTATTTGAGAGGAGCTTCCTAGATACAATCATCATAGAAGAGGATTTACCTGTTGATTGGGAAACTATGTCTGAAATTAAACACTTATCACAACTTTTAAACCTCTTATCGGATATATACGTGGGTTTGACCTCTAAAACCACGTACATCGGGATGTGTACAAAATCCAAATCCTTTTGGAGTTTTCCTTGACATGGATCCGACTCACTTGTCTCCTGGCCTTCCATATGCCTTGAGATTGCTCAGATTCGACCTTTCATTACCCTATTGAAAAGTTATATAAGGAATCCTTTGGATACATTGAAGGCATAAGCGAATTGAGAACAAAGAAATTATAGTCCATTGTTGCTGGAACTTGTGCTTGAGTCTGCATCCCTTTGTCCCTTGGAGCACTTTGGTGTTCTTCCCAAGCTTTCCTTTTGCTTATGAGCTTGCTATCGAGAGATGAAGGATTGATGTGGTGGAGGCCCAAGTGGGGAATTTAGTTTCTCCGATTCACAAACATGCTGACATAGGTTGTATTCATTGTAATCTCTAATTTTACATTAATAGAAATATAGTTTCCTGTCCAATAATGTATGTTTGAATGAATATTTTATCCATGGATGATTTCAAATGCTTATACATTGTTGATTATATATGCTAGAGTAGATCTAACACCAATATATATAGTATGCTTGTCTTGTTTACTTGTTGTTGAGGAAGTGATTCATCAATTCAAGCTGAAGTTGGAAAGCTCAACAGGGATCTACTTCAACCGTCTGAAATAAGGTATGAGGTATGATCCTTTAGTGTTAGATATTTGATTTCCCTTGCATATTGGAAAGGATTGATTTCTAGAGTCAAGCTGTCTGTTGTGGTACCCCAAGCCATAGGAATTTCTCTCTGTAACAAATTTGGCGACTCCACTGGGGAGTTCTTAGTAGTTTTCCTTTGGGGGTTTTCTATCGGCATTCAATGACTTTGAATTGCTCTTATTTCTCTGTTTCTGTATCGGGTCTGGGGGTTTTCCTGGTAGTGTCTGATTGGTGTGAAGTTTGTCTCAGCTTATCTGTTTGCCTTTATTTTTATGCACCTTTCTTCTTGTATGCGAGTTTTTAACTCACAGTCGCGTATATACACGGGTTTCACTGCTATTTCCATGTACACACGCGGGTTTACTGGGAACAGTCACGTATGCCCTTAGTTTTGCCTTCTAGAGCAAGATTGATTGTTGCTGGGTAAATTTTGATGATTACTGAGTCTCCTTTGATACTGCTAGAGTCTATATACACCTCTGTTTCTAACCAGAGACGTTTTTTTTAGGGTAAAATTTCTTTTTTGAAGAATGTTCTTATCATTGCATTTTTTATTTTTTTTGTTTTGGGATTAGTGCATTAGATTTCTTTTACCTTAGTACTTTGCTTGAGTGCTTGTTGATTGTGCTTGCAAAGTCTAGGGGTTGTAGAATCATTCTTTTGCTTTAATATCTCATTTTTTTCAAAAAATCCAAAAATATTTGATTATCATTATGCATTGCATCTTACATTTTGCATAGTACTTGCACTAGATTTGCTTTGAAGTATTAGTCAGGATTTCATATAGGAAAGCTTGCATTTATCATTTGAAGAAAATTGTGTATTTCACATAGTAGCATACCCTATTTTTCATGGACATAATGCATTTGCATTGATTGTTAGGTGTGCATTTTGCTTCATGTTGTGTCACAACCCCATTAGTTGCACGGCCATATACCTCTTTTGAGTAATAAAGCCAATTAAAATCAACGCTTAATTAAAATGAACTACACTATTTTATTTGATAGGGTACACCAACAAGATTAGGTTTTAGGGTCTTGGAACAGTTCATTGTGAGTAAATTCTCCAAGACCACTAAACAACAACATGTATGTGTCTGTCCAGGTGAGTGTGTGAAATTCCTTGGTATAACCAGTGTTTCTCGGGATCCTCCTCTCAAAAGGGAGTTAAGCACGAGGCAGTGTGAGCGGTTATTGATTGGGATGACCCCTAGTCATAACTGGGTAGCACCAGAGATATTTCCAGGATTGTATTCATATCTGGAGGTTCTTTCGAGAGTTTTGGGCTTTGCTACCCTACCCATACGGTCAATCACGCCTGCGACTATCCGAGTGAGAATTGATTATATTGAGGTGACCTTAGTGGCCTTACCTAGGATATCGAGGGGTTACTCTGTAGGGGTTATTCTATGGGTGTCCCATCCAGGTTGGGGTCAGAAAGCATAGTTGCTGTACGTGTTGAATTTGAGGGCCACAATAATTGGTTACATACCTCTGCTTGTTGTGTATGGGAGTCGCAAGCCTCTCCTAGGTGAGACATACTTGCTTCATTCAGGAGCTCACTTATCCTACCCTTGATTTCTTGTGTTTGGCTTTAGATTTTATTGGTGTATTCTCTATGCACGTTAGCTTTCCTAGGGTTTTTATAATTAGAGAGTATTTTATATTTTTTGAGTCATTGTGGATTCGGGTGCGGCTCCTCGCCGTTCTCATCGTTTAGCAGGACTTCTGCCTTCTACATCTCCTCCTCCTTTGGGAGAGAAAGATAGACAGTCCAGGTGGACTACTTCACACATTGATTCACACATGATGGGAGACCATGTTGAAGGCATTCCTAAACCACCCTCTCCCGTTCAAGTGGAATAGGGGGAGTTTACTCCTACTTATTATCCTTCACTTGATATGACTGAGTTAGGTCCTGTAATTTCTGAGATAGGTACTTTTCATGATAGACCTACTTACTCTAGCCTTGATCCCCCATTGACGCATTGCTGGTATGGAATGTCGGAAGATGATGAGACTCATTTTGAACCCGCGAGCACTAGTTATGGTAGTTATGGTATGTCTGGTTTTCCCACACATGATTTGGTGTTTCATGTCGAGTCTGAGTTTGAACCTAACACTACGCATGGGGGCACTCTCATTCCTTACCATGTGGAGAGGTTTGGGAGCATAATTCACATTGCACCTTCCATCTCAGCGGTGGAATCTACATCGCATATTCCTCCTAGGCCTAGGGTTAGTGATCCTATTAGGATACCAGATCCAAGACGATTGACTATAGGGAACAATGTTAACTTTTCATATGCTTAGCAAAGACATCAGTATTTGATTTCATTTTCATAACAAAAGCATATACACAAGATCACTGAAAGAAACCGCATCACAAGAACAACACAGATTTATCCTGGGAAAACCCTAAAGGGAAAAACCCAACAAAATATTCCTCGATATAGATGCCCCAAAAAGGTAAAAGATAAAACCAGTACGGAGATCAAAAACCTGATCCTCTTCCTTCTCCAACTACTTCTCTCCTCCACAAGTGCGCTACTCAAGTGAGTGTGTGTGTCTCAAATGAGGAGAGCTACACCTCTATTTATATTCATCCGTTCACTTCAATTAACTCATCCAACATGTAGGCTCGATTCAATCATGTAGGCTCGAGTTACACATGTAGGCTCAAGTAACCACACTGGGGTGCTAATGACCTACCTTTACAATTATAGGGGACAACCTCATGACTCTTATTAGTTCTTTCGATTAGAAGCATCGGGGTACAAGATAATACAAGTGGTTCTCCCGGTAGGACCATCGAGGACCACAAAAGATACATATAGAATATTCTTTGAAGTTACAATATTTCAACACTCCCCCTTAACGAGAAGGGTATTCTACAACAACAACAAAGATAGTAGGAGAGGACATCATCAACATCATCAGGGTAACACATCTATAAATCATTGGAAGCTTTTCAACATCATATAGTCTTTGTCTTCAATTTTCAATGACAACAACTCTTTGATCAGCATCAGCATATTTTGACCTTTTGATCAGCAACATCTTCAACACTTTGACCTTTTAGCACATATTTCATTAAAATTGGAAATATTTTAATACAATAACAACCCTAGAATTGAGTTTTTTGGTTATTTTAGAATTCTAGATCCACTATTTAATTCCAAATTTAATGAAATATGTGTTTTTTTATCAGCAACACCTTCAGCAACATCTTCAACACTTTGACCTTTCGAACAACAACTTCTTCAACACTTAGACCTTTCAATCAGCAGCAACATCTTTAGCACTTTGACCTTTCGATCAGCAACATCTTTAACGGTTTTACCTTTCGATCAGCAACATCTTTAGCGTTTTGACCTTTCGATCAGCAACAATATCTTCAGCATTTTGATCAGCAACATCTTCAGCACTTTGATCTTTCGATCAGAAACAACATATTAAACATTTCGATCAGCAACATCTTCAGCACTTTGATCTTTCGATCAGCAACAACATCTTCAACATTTCGATCAGCAACATATTTAGTACTTTGATCTTTCGATCAGCAACAACTTCTTCAGCATTTTGTTCTTTCGATCCGCAACCTGATCGGTAACATCATGATCAGCAACATAATCATACTTCAATTCTTGAACAGCATCATCATCATGATATTTTGATCTTTTGATTAGTACGTCATCATCATCACATACTGATCATTTTATCAGTACGTTATCATCATCATACTCTGATCTTTCGATCAGTACATCATCATCGTAATACAATGATATTTTGATTAGTACGTCATCATCATCATGAAAACATTATTATCATCAACATCATCAAAACATCAAAATATCATCATCATCACACTCTGATCTTTCAATCAGTACATCATCATCATAATAAAAACATCAACATCATCAAAACATCAACATGATCCTTCCTTTCAGAATTACAGGATTTAGGTCTTTACGAAGTTACCAATGATCCTTCCTTTCAGAATTATGGGATTTAGGTCTTTACGAAGTTACTAATGATCCTTCCTTTCGGTATTACAGGATTTAGGTCTTTACGGAGTTACTAACGATCCTTCCTTTCAGAATTATGGGATCAACACATTTGTGGAACTCAGACAATCCTTCCTATTGGAATTACGGGATCAACACATCTGTGGAACTCAGACAATCCTTCCTATTGGAATTATGGGATCAATTCAATGATCCTTCCTTTTAGAATTATGAGATTTAGGTCTTTATGGAGTTACTAACGATCCTTCCTTTTAGAATTACGGGATCAACAAAAATGTGGAACTTAGACAATCCTTCCTATTGGAATTACAGGATCAACACCTATGTGGAAATCAGACAATCCTTCCTATTGGAATTACAGGATCAATTCAATGATCCTTCCTTTTGGAATTACAGGATTTAGGTCTTTACGGAGTTACTAATGATCCTTCCTTTTAGAATTACGGGATCAACAAAAATGTGGAACTTAGACAATCCTTCCTATTGGAATTACAGGATCAACACCTATGTGGAAATCAGACAATCCTTCCTATTGGAATTACAGGATCAATTCAATGATCCTTCCTTTTGGAATTACAGGATTTAGGTCTTTACGGAGTTACTAATGATCCTTCCTTTTAGAATTACGGGATCAACAAAAATGTGGAACTTAGACAATCCTTCCTATTGGAATTACAGGATCAACACCTATGTGGAAATCAGACAATCCTTCCTATTGGAATTACAGGATCAATTCAATGATCCTTCCTTTTGGAATTACAGGATTTAGGTCTTTACGGAGTTACTAACGATCCTTCCTTTCGGAATTACGGGATCAACACAGATGTGGAACTCAGACAATCCTTCCTCTAGTAATTATGGGATCAACACACGTTCTCAAGTACCAAAGTCACTGGATCCATTCTGAACCAAAGTTCAAGGATGATACAATCCTACCACCTTCTTGATGACCGAATTTCACCGGATCCGTTTTGAACCGAATTCCAAGGATGATACAATCCTACGACCTTCTCGATGACCGAAGTTCATCGGATCCATTCTGAACCAAAGTTCAAGGATGATACAATCCTACCACATTCACGGGGACCGAGATCTCCAGATACATTTTGAACCAAGGTTCAGGGATGATGCAATCCTAACACTTTCACGGGGGCCAAGACCTCCAGATACATTTTGACCCAAGGTTTAGGGATGATGCAATCCACCACTTTCACGGGGGCTGAGACCCCGGATACATTTTGAACCGAGATTCAGGGATGATGCAATCCACCACTTTCACGGGGGCCGAGACCTCCGGATACATTTTGAACCGAAGTTCAGGGATGATGCAATCCTACCAAATTCACGGCGGCCGAGACCTCCGGATACATTTTGAACTGAATTTCAAGAACGATGCAATCCCACCACATTCATGGGGGTCGAGACCTCCGGATCACTTTTGGACAGATGTCCCAGGATGATACAATCCCTCTTCATTCTCAAGGACCGAGGTCACTGGATCACTTTTGGACAGATGTCCCAAGATGATACAATCCCACTACAACATCACTACTGCCCCTTTCGATCAAGGTTCTTCCGAACCTCACCAAGCTTGTCTTGAAAGTGTTCGAACTTTACTTGAGACAGAGGCTTCGTTAGCACATCAGCAACCAAACCATCATCATCTACATCTTCAGTATCACCATCTGTATCTCTAGTATGTGAATACTGAAATCATCATCATCTATATCTTCAGTATAGAAATATTAAAAGCATCATCGTCTCTATATTCAGTTTAGCAATGTGGAATCACCATCATCTGCATCTACAGTATTGAAACATCATCTATATCTTCAATATGGGAATACTGAAACATCATCATCTATATATTCAGTATAGAAATATGGAATCACCATCATCTGCATCTACAGTATGTAAATACTGAAACATCATCTATATCTTCAGTATGGGAATACTTAAACATCATCATCTGCATCTTATCTCGTATGTAGAAATACCAGATTTCTATGTGTTACGACGGAACACAGGGTTCTCTGTCATCACAACTCTGGTTATCAAATAGAATCGTTGTAGTATCCATCTTCAGTTCAAAGAGACCTGATATCAGCTTTCGAAGCCATATGGCTTCACAACTTAGCAGAGCAATCTGCTATGTATCTTGCTTCAGCCATGCTACGAGAAACATTGGACTATTTCCTGCTAAACCATGAACTCATAGCAGACCCCAAACAAAAGCATCTACCGAATGTGCTTTTCTTGTTTGAGATACTTCCAGCCCAATATGCATCTGTGTAGCCATACAATCTATACTAATGGTTACCATCATAATATAAACCAAAGTCTATAGTCCCTTTCAGATATCTCATCACATGTTTTGTAGTTACTAGGTGAACCCGTCTTGGTTGAAAAAGATATTGACTTAAGGTGTTCAAAGAAAAACAAATGTCTGTTCTGGTATTTTTTAAGTACATCAATGACCCAATGATCTATATGTAATGAGTCATATCCACTAACTCTGATGAGTCATCAGCTAACAACTTCAGGTTGGAGTCCATGGGTGTGGCCATGACTTTGCATTCCAACATATTGAATCTCTTCAATATCTCTACCGCATACTTTCCCTAGTTGAGAAATATTTCTTCTAAACTTTTCCATACTTCCAGACCTAGGAAATAATGCATTAACCCAAGGTCTTTCATCTCAAATTATTCTGCTAATTTCTTCTTGCTTTCCATGACCTGTTTCTCATTTCCTGTCAAGGATAAGTCATCCACATATAATAATAGGATGACAAGTTCATCTTCTACAACCTTGAGATAATGGTTAGGATCAGCTTTACTCTTAGTAAATCCCATGATCGACAAGAAACTATATATTCTTCCATACCAAGCTCTGGGAGCTTGCTTCAGGCCATAGAGGGCCTTCTTCAACTTGCATATGTGATTCCATTTGGATTCAACTTCAAATCCTCATGACTATTCGATGAAAAAACTCTTTCTCAATCATACCATTAAGGAAGGCTTGTCTTTACTTCACCATGGAAGAAACTACCATGATAGTTCTGAAGGAAGTGTACCTTACTTCCTGGAGTAAGTGTCTCTTTAGACTTAATTCCCTTTTTCTGAAAGAAATTTCTGGCCACAAATCTTGCTTTATACTTCTCGATACTTCCGTCAACTGCATGCTCTATTTGGTATATCCATTTGCAGGATACAATAATCTTTCCTTTTGGTTTGGGAACTATATCCCATACATCATTCTAGTATTATTTCATCATAACATCTTCCATGAGTTCGTCTTGTTAGATCATCAACATATCCTAGTCTTCTGCATTCAACTTTGAAGGTTGGAACCAACTTTACTCTTGGTAAAGTATTGATCCATCAAGAATCTGTCCATCATGTCGTACCGTGTCGAACTCAGATATCTTCTATAGTCACTCTCCTTGAACTGGAGTATTATCTTCCTTCTTCATTCTGTACAGGTGGTTCTATGCTTGATATATACTGGTCAATAGAGTATGTCATGTCATAGTCTATTCTTTCT